>QAXK01009276.1:0-22136 GCA_004335735.1 Chlorella sp. KRBP | reverse complement strand
TACGGTGGCTATGGCGGCTACAACAACTGGGGCTGGGGCAAGAAGAAGTAAATGGCAAGCGGTGAGTGTGGTGGCAACACCCTGCTGAGTGTCTCAAAGAGTCCAGTCGTCTGGAATGAGTCCCGAAAAGCGATAAGTGTTTGCCCAGTTTGCAGGTGTTCTGGCAGCATGCAGCAGGTCAGCATGGGAGGCCAGCGTCACACTGCGGACAGGTGGCGCTGTGTTGCCCATGTGCATAACAGTTTGCCAGAAGGCACATGTGCACCGCAAAACAGTGACAGTCCTGAACTCAACCTGCTGCTACTTCTGCTGCCCCCGCTTCTGCTCCTGCTGCTGCTATAATGCTGTCCGCGGCTGCTCTTGAATACCTGAAGGCATGACCAGGGCTCGATGTCTGCAGGCTGACAGCAAGACAACACCTGATGTACTTGCTTGTGGCTTTGGGCTGGGGATGGTAGTCTGAATCTGACTACAATGCTGCAGGCTGCGAGTTGTATGATCTGCAACCCCATGCGGGTGTGTCACCAAACATGTCCTAGAGATGGGCCACGGTGCTTTTGTGAAGCACCCAATGCTTCACAAAAGCACCCAATGAAGTTGTAATGAAGTTGTAGGAGACGACTGTGGAATCACTTCGGGAAGACTGAGAAGCTGCAACCCACACGCGTCTCAACCATGTTGCCAGTGATGGCAAGGATTTGTGCATGGCAACCGTGTGGAGAGCAGTGCTGGAGAGGGGCGTGTGGCCTTCTCTGAGTCAGGTCTGTGCTGCTTGAAAGGCAAGGACATTACCGTATGCTAGTGACTTGAAAACTTCGCTAGTGTCTGCAATAAAGGATGTGTGCTGTGCACTTGGAGGCCCTGATCCCTGCTGATCACCAGTAAACATAGGTGAGTGTGGTGTCTCCACTCACTACAAGGTGCTGATGCAATCAAGACCAAAGTTTTCACTACAACGCAGCCATGCACAGTGGCTACTTTGATGTCCACAAACGGCACAGACTCTGACAGTTGCTGGTGTGCTAAGCAGATGAGGGATTATTCGATCACAGCGACGGGGTGGTAGGGTCGCTGTGAAAGGTTTCGGGTTTCGGGTTTTGAAAGGTTTCCCGAACGTATGAAGGGGTTGCCTTTATCCCCCAAATGTGACGGGCACATTGGTCATTCTCTGACTTCTGACGTTGTGATACGGTGGCACGCAGCGCTCGGTGACCATACTTTCCTGTACTACGCTCTTCATACAAGAGTATGTTTCTGGAGTTGCGAGGTGTCCGAAATTTTATTTCAAGGCAGCACCTCTCAACGGCACTCTTTGCTAGCAGCTACCCCCGTCCTGCACCATAGCACCGTCCACTCTACGCAGTCTGGTTTAGCCCGGATACTTACGGACTGTTGCTCATTTGTTTGACTGAGACAATCCGTTCATTGCACTTGATATTTCTGCGCGAGGGCAGGAAGGTTGTCAACACACACTGTTCAGAAGTTGCGCCCACTGCACCCGTGACTGTCCTTCGCAATGGCGTTGGTCCGTTCCCAGCTGACATTGATGGCGTTTGCAGTTCTCATCGTCATGATGGTGAGTGCGTGCCATGTAGCGAGTGCAGTTTGTTGGTGCTGAGGGCAACAGCTGCTGGCAACTGCAGCTGCTGGCCCACTGTCTGACACTCCTCATACGGTCTCAGCACAGCACGGCAACCTCAAATCAAGTTGTCTGAGTTATTGTTGGCACGATGCTTATGGATGCAGGGTCCCGTGGCATATGCACAGCAGGCCCAACCAGTTCTCAGCAGGGAGCCTTCCACACCTGTTGGTGCTGTTGCCTTGAATGACGAAGCTGTCCAAGGCCAAGCAGTTGCACGTAAGGCCAGCGTCGGACAGCATGCGATGTTGGCGGCCTTCGAGCAATGTGGTGGGGAGCGGGGCCTGTGCAACACGACCACGATTGGAGTCCCTTGTGGTGACCATCCATGGGGCCTTGACTGCCCAAGTGGCTACGAGTGCCAACGCAAGACAGCAGCCATGTGGTAAGCGAGGCAGGGGTTGTGTAGTAGCAAAGCAGTGAACTTGGGGCTCATCAGCAGCAAAGCCTTGTCCAGGGGTGCCCTCCTGCAGGGCACAAACACGGTTGTCTGGACCGTCACACCATGTTGCACATTACGACACCTGCTTTGCGATCAGAGGAAACTTGTAGGGAGTTGTCTGCTCAGCAAGTGCTGCTATGTTGCTACTGTTCCTGTCTGCTGCACAGGCAATGCTACCCACTGCCTGGTCGGAGTTCCGACCCAAGTGCAGCAGCCGCCAAGGGCAGTGAAGGCATCGTCCCAATGCTGGTGAACAACGGCACAAAGCCATTGACAGGCTCTCACAACGCCAGCAGCAGTGACAGCACCCAGCCCACCCCAGAGGTCCGTTCCTCTTGCCCACCCGGTGCTATTGCGGTTGGCAGTCGCTGTGTGAAGAACTCAGGCAGCAGCAGGAGGGCAGTTGCCGGCACCCTGGCAAGCAGCGTGGCCCTCTTGGCAGCATGGCAGGTAGCAGTTGTGCTGGTGACAGCGCTACTGGCTTGCTAAAGGCTCATGCTCTGCAGCTGCTGTAGGCACACTGCTGTAGCTTCATGGCGGGAAGCATGCTGCGGCTGGGGCTTTGCGCATACAGGCAGCTTCCAGATGTGGGACGCATGCGCTCTGCTCAATCGTAGTGAGTTCATGGGTGATCATGGACTGGTGCTCTGGTTTGGAGTGTGCAAGCAGTGTGTATGGAGGCAGTGGGTAGCGGTACTGAGGCAGCATGTGCGGTCACATGCTCGTGCACTGCATGCATGCATATGGGGGTGGTCTCTTGTGGTCTCCAGTACACGGCCATGTGGCCTGAGTCCTGGGCTGGGCTGTGCAGCGATATGTGTGAGATCACATGGCTTGTCTTGCTGATGACTTGCTCAGGCTTACCATCACATGCCTGGCAGTGAGGTGCAGCCGTGCAAATGCTGCCTAGCCCATCCAGCGACCTGCACATGCTGTAGAGCCCATCCAGTGAGCAGCGTCGCTGCAGGGCCAGTGGTGTGGGGTTTTGCAGGCTGCAGTTGTCAAGTGTGCAGCATGTGTCGCTGCAGCGACTGCATGCGGCGTGCATGGGCACGTGCTCTGCATGGCTGAGTTTGTGTGCAATGCTTGAGTGTGTACGGTGTTTCAGGCATGAGTGTCTATCTGTGTGTGTCGAGAATGGTAATGTGTGTGGCTGAGTCATGCCTGCTTAGCTGCGTGGTCGTGGCGTTCTGACCCTGCCTTGCCTGCAGCACCTCTCGGCAGTGCTCCATGTTTCTTCTTTTGCTGGCAACAGCTTCTTTGTTTGCTCCCAACAGCCCAAGATCAGCCACACCCATGCATGTGGTTGATGACAAGGCAGAGCACTCCTGGGCTTGCTTGTGCAGGAGCACATGTATGCCTGGTGGCAGGCATTGCCGACACTCCATATTGTGGCAGGCGTGTGTTGTGTTTCAGATGCTTCCAGTTGCACAGTGACACACCCCGTTGACCACACAATCAGTCCTTCACCCTGTGGTGAGCGTGTTGTTCTGAGCATTGCCCTGAGCAGTATGCTGTACAACATGGGTACGAGAGTTGGAGTGGATGGGAAGCCATTATGCTTCTTGCTAGCCTGTTGGCTCCTTGTGATGCAGCGCCGTTTGTGCTGAGCATATGAAGCCATCAGGGATAAGGCAGAGTGGCCCTATATGGTCACATACAAGGCTGCCTGTTGCGACAAATGCTTTGGTGCCTTTGTCGGCCATGCCGCATCACACATGCTCTTTGTGTGTCACCCATTGGTGACGGCAGCTGCGATCGCCCACAAGGCGACTCAGGTATTGACATGCACACAACCTTATTCCTGCTGTGCAGTCCTTACGTGGCCTTGTGCAAGTCCTGCAATGTGTGCCTGCTGCTTATGCAGAGGCTTTGCAGTTCTGGTACAATGCTGTGCAGGTCAGCAGCTGCCATCTTCTTTGAGATTTGGATGTTGACCACTTGTTGTTACGCATCTGTGGTGAGGATTTGTGTTGCATATCGTCGTTGTTGGGTAGGCATCCAAGGTAGTGTGTGGGAGGGGCTTTGTGTTGAGGCACAGTGGCATGCATGTTGGTATATGCCGGCCGTCGGACCGCTGGCTGATCGAGGCTCCATGGTTGCTGGGAGTGGTTGATGCTTGTCTGCATGCATATTGCTGCAGACCAGCAGGCAACAGCAGCAAGACTGCATGCATGTACACAGGCTGACATGGTTGTTGTGTGCTACGAGCATGCTGGCATTGCCCCTGTGTTGCGGCATCTCTGCAGTAGCATGCTAGTGACGTCACTAGCTTGCTCTGGTGAACTAGAGTGTCCAACGCATAGCTGTCCTGCGGCTGTGTCGCTTGGTGACTGCTTGAAGTGTGGGAGAGTCTGAAAACTGGACGTTTGGGCCACTGTGTGTCTTGTGTCTGGAAGCTTTCTTTGCAGGCAGGGTGACATTGCAGTAGGCAGGTAATGGTTCCAAGTCGCTTTGTGCAAGGTGTCACCGTGTCCGGGATGTGGCAGTACTTGACTGCGGTGTGTATGTCAGCCCGCATTGTGACAGTGGATTGCAGTGTGTTGAATCTGTAGGGCTGACAGGCACATCTGATGGACACGGTCACACCCAGGTGGCACTTGCGTCTCATCAGGGCGCGTTGGGCCAGTGCGGGTTGCATTGTGTTTGCAGTTGCTGCATTGGGTTGTGGCTCACCGTTGTGCCTCAACCATCAGCAGCCTGTTCAGATGCATTGCCAAGCTATGCCATGATGGCTACCCTGCAGGCGGTTGTGCATGGGCTGTTGGTGAAGCAGTGCAGGGTGCATCCGTTGTAGTTCAGTGTGCGGGCAGGGTGTCAGTTGCTTCTCTGTTTATGGTTGGTGCTTTGTGGGTTTGGGTTGCAGCAGCTGATAGCTGCTGCCTTCTGCTTTTCATTTGATTCAACAAGCAGCGAGTGCGCCGTGTTGCATTGTCAGCACGTGTGCCACTGCAACGCTGTGCTGAGCAACAGCATCCGTACTGAGCGGGATCGGACGCTGTGCGGATGCTGGATCCGCAGCAGGTCCTTCTACTGTGCAGCGGGCTTCTTTCCTGTTGGGGTGGGCTTCCGCCATGCAGCAAACACTTCTGTTGGGTGTTGAGAACGCGTGTGGGCCCATGATTTACAGAGTCCCTGTGTGTTTTGGTTCTACTTGGGCTGGCTGCCTCGGAGTGGCACGTGGTGCTTGCGTGCGACAGTTGTGCGTCCACACTGCCTGGCCTCTCCTGTGTCGGGGTGGCCATCTTCATTTCCGGTCCCCAGGGAGACCAACATAGGTGCTGCATGGATGTAGAGGTTGCAAGTAGTGGTGGTGTACAGCGAAGTATGGTGTGCCGAATGGGCTTGTGATACGTGGTAGAGCCAACAAAAAGCACACCAGGGCCTTGCTGAATGCATCATCTTTCATTAAGAGGAGACTTTCGCATGTGGCCGTGCCTTAGGTCCTGGTAACAAAATATATCTTTCAGTGCATGTTGTTAGTGTGCATCGCGAAGTAGTGCTGTCGGTGCAAGATGTCCACACCTTGTGCAAGGAATGGACCATGCTTCCATGAACGCAAGTAGGGTTGTATCGCGTTGCCTGTAAAAGGTAATAGACCTGACTTGCGACTCGTGAGCAACTGCGCCAGCTACAAAAGCGTTCTGCAAACTCTGTCACGTGGCACTGTCCATGGCGTAGATCACTCTCTTGTGTTCGTGCTTCAGCGCACCTCCGCGCGCGTGTTCCTGCAGTATCTACACTTGATGTGTACTTTTAATGAATCTGAGATACCTAGGTGTTGATCAATGGCGGTTCTCAGCAGCTGAAAGGCGAAAGCATCTCCAGTTCCGTTAGCAGCTGCTGCTGCAGCAGCAAAGCTTGCGCAGCATCACCAGCTGCATGCTGGCAGGTGGTGATTGCACTTGGCGTACACCAATAAGTTGAAGAAGATGCCATAGATGTCCACCAATGTGGTGGGCAGGGCCATGCTGCCAAATGGGACCGCCAACAGGGCAATCCTTGCAACATGCACCACCCTGTTGGCAGCGTACAGCAACCAGAGTGTCTCAGGTTCGTCTTGTGTCGAACCAACACCAGATTCCGAGTGGTTTCTCACACTGGTTTTCCATTCTGCTTCTGCTGCAATCTTTGTGAGAGTGCTTTCAGCAGTGGTGCCAGGGGGCACCTTGCGATCACAAGTTGCAGTTGCATGCAGTCACCTGTGCTGACCGGCTGTGGTCTGCTGCTGTCGTGTACAGGTGCGCTGTTCCTGCTGGCATTCCTGTGGTGGGGCGCATGCTGCATCTCCACCCCGTTTGCTTCCTGCAGCTACAAGCACCACAGGCGGGTGTGGACAGCCACAGCAGCAGCGGCACTGCTTCTGTTCGTCCTGCAGCTGCTGGCGCAGTTGCTGTACGGGCTGCGCCTCTTGCCAACAACAGATGGAGAAGCAGGCAGCCACAGCAGTGCAGCCAGGGTTGCAGCGCTGGTGCTGGAGACTCTGGGGCTTGTCAGCATGGAGGGACATTCAGTGTCCCACTCTCTCCTGGTGAGAACCATCCTCTGGCTTGTTGGAGTTTGAACGTTACGTATGGTACTTTGAGGCTGCTGTGGGGACTGTCTGTCATGCAGTTGGTCATGTAGGGGTTCCGTGCGACACAAGACACACACAGGGATTTACGTGTCGCACGTATCCACTTACCCTGACGAGCGGTGCTGTCCAAACCCAGCAAAGCAAGAAAAGCCAACGACGCAAGCCTACCAAGTGTTTGAAAGATGTGCCCAGCTTGTGTTTCTGCCGCTCCTTGTTCTGCTGCAGATGCTGGCTGCGCCACTGTTCTGTCTCCTGGCGGCTACAGCAGAAGCAACAGAAGCACGGCAGCTGCTGTCAGCTCTCAGGGCAACACCACCACAGCTTCTGATACGCAACAGCAGTGCAGCCACCAGCACTCACACAGCTGCACAAACACATCCGGTCCAGCAGACCACCCACACAGCCAGCCAGCCCAGCCAGGCATCACCTCAAGTACCAGCAGCAGCTGTGGGTGTCGACAGCAACATCAGCACCAGCACACAGCCACATGGGTTGCCAGGGCGCATCACCAGGAGTGCAAGCGCCACTGAAGCTGCCATAGCGACCTCTGTTGCTGCCTTCTTGCCTCAGCTGTCGGTGCCCCTTATGCTGGGCCTGCCGTACACCAACTCAGGGCTGCTGACTGCAGCGTGCCTGTTCTGGGTGGCTGTATTGTGGCCCAGGTGGGAGCCTCTTTACTGTCTTCACTTACAGCACACAGCACACAGTCCCCTGGCATTGCTGGCTAGGCATGCTTCACTGTCATTGGCTCTCAGTGTGTGCGGCACATGACTCTCGTGCACCCCTACCTTGCCATGCAGTGCTGAATGCCGGGTGAGGTTGACAGGTTGGTCCATTGGGCCCTGCAGCGGTTGCATCTGCTGCAAGTTGCATGTGCTGGAAGCCGTATGTTTGCCACCACATACCTCTCAGCTTGTGTGAGCTATTTTCTTGGTAAGCGTGCCATGCTCTGCCTTGCTTTACTGTGTCGTGCTGTGCTGTGTCCTGCCGTGCTGTGCCCTGCTGTGTCCTGCCATGCTGCAGTGCCCTGAACCTGGTGTACCTTCTGGTGGTGGTCTGGGGCTTGTTGTGCTGGGCCTGGGCCTCAAGCAGCACATGGACCTCAGCACCTTGGGCTGTGCTGCTGCAGTGCTTCACAGGGGCACACATCCTGCTGCTGTACTGTTCACAGCTGCCCCTGCTGCAAATCAAGGCCCTGGACCTGCCCTTCGACATACTTGGCCTGTACAAGCTCTCAGGGGACGCTGATGGCGGCACAAGCACGGACATGCTTGTCACCCAGGTTGCACACATGGTGTTCCTGCACATGCTGTATGCCATGCTTGGGTTCTACACGGCTCTCCTCAGGCAGCCACAGTACCACCAGATGGCAGCAGCAGCACGCTCTGCCCACAGGAGCGCAGCCAAGCAAACTGCAGGACAGGCCCAAGGCTTGCAGCAACGGCGGCCTGCAGCAAACTCCCTTGAAGCAGGGCCGTTGTCGGTGACAGGCAGCAGTCACGGCAAGCAAACCGCCAGCCAGCGCCCGCAGCGGCTGAGTGATGTCGACGAATTACTGGCGCCTTTGCTGGACCCAACGCCTGGTTCATGGCACACTGGGTTCAACCGCAGCTCAGCTGCAGCCGTAGGCGCTGCAGCCAGCCCCGCAGTACATCCTGGGCGGGGGTCAAGCCAAGGCAGTGGGGTGGGTGCATCCAGCAGCTTGCAAGGTGGTGGCTTCTTGCCAAGCACAAGCATCAAAGGTCTCATCAGGGGCGAGAGGCAGGATTGGGGTCCTATACAGAAGTTCATTGCCGAAACAGGTGATGACCCCGCTGCCATCAGCAGCAGGGGTGGCCTAGATGGGTCGTCAGCACCACCTAGTAGCGCAGGGTACCCAGGCGCTGCAGGAGTCTCATCTGCTGTTGTGTTGGCAGCTCTTGCTGCTGGCACTGGGTCAGTTGCAGCTGGTATGGTCAGTGCGCAGCAGCAGGCTGGGGGTGATACCACAGCACTGGCAGCAGATGGCGACGCTCCGGTGCTGTTGCCGGGTGGTCACAGCCCTGAGCTATGGCCTGCAGTGGGGCCCACTGGCAGGATGGGCGGGTTGCAGCAAGCATTCAGGCCAACTCCACCTGCCCAGGTGGCCCAGGAGCTGAGCAGTACTGTATGCGGTCCAGCACCAGCAGCAGTGCAGCAGTCTGTGTCTGGCAGCGTGCAGGATGTCCTGGTTGACCAAGGCTGTATTGCTGGTGACAGCTTGAATGGCGTCAACAGTAACCCTATGGCAGTGAGACCAGCTTTGGCTCAGCACTTGGTGGGCCGCTGGGAGCAGATGACGGTGCTGCTGCAGGTGCTGCTGCCGTTTTTAGTCAGCTGTTTTGAGTACCTTCTGCTGCAGCTGCTGGCAGCACCTGCTGTAGCTGGCATTGCCATCGCTGGTTTTGCATTGGTGCAGGTACGGATATGGGCTGGTGCACGCGTGCGCTGCATAGCTTGACACAGCCTCCAGCCCAAAGCAGTGGAGATGCGTGCCAGCAAGCAAACATGCATGCATGCATGCATGCATGTGTGATTGACCAACTGCAGCCCATGTAGCTGCACATCAAAGCATGGCCTTGTTTTCACAGCTTGATGAGGGACGCACATAGACACCTCATGTGTGTTTGGTGTCTGGAAACACAGAGGTTTGCGAATGTGTGCAGCAGGTGACCCTTTTTTGGCCATGTGTGCACCATGCAGGTGTCTGTCTTGGGGTGTGCTACACTGATGCTGGCTCTGTGGTCACTCCTAGCACCAAGCTGGTAAGTTACAGGAACCCTAATGTTGGAACAGCACCCCAGTATGGAAGGTTCCTGTGCATGCTAGCTGCATGTGCCTTATAATGCTGCTCGCATATAGTGCTGCCCCCTACTTTCAGGTGAAGTGTTACTCTCGCATACAAACCACCTTGAGCTGCTGCCAATGCTTGTCGTGTGTACACAATGTACTTCAGGGCAGGCAGGCGAGCATTTGTGAGCGCCAGCCCATACATCATGTTGGCGTATGTCCTGTGGCTGCTGGATGCATACGTCTCCACATCCCTTGAGGGCATCGTGACGCCTCCAGCTGTCCTGGACTCCATTGGGGTCTGGGGCTACCGCAGACCATACCCGGCCTTGCTCCCACTGCTGCTGCACCTCCTGGTGACCGTCACCCTAGCAGGCCTCAGCAGGAACCAACAGGTCGAGCAGGCAAACGCTGCGGCGGCGGCTGGTGCCACTGCAGCCGCAGCTGCTGCCTCAGAGCACACGTCCAGCGGGGAACAGACCGCAGGGCCTGTGGAATCCATCTGGGAATCTGCACAGACTGTTTTTAGCACTCCTGTTGAGATACAGCAGGTTGTCAGCACGGGGCACACACTGGGCGGGGTGGCGTCAAGTGGTGAGGTGGCCGGAGGTTCACCCATGTCAGCTGCTGGACGAGAGCTGCGGCAGCTGGTGTCGTTTGGGGCTCGTATGTCATACACAGAAGGTGAGGCTGTTTGGGCTGGCCCTCAGACTGAAGCCAGGGACTTGTTGTTGGAGTTGAGGATGTTGCACTTCCATACTAGGGCCCGTTGAGGGCGATCATACGCAGTTGAAGGGCGGTTTACGTGTTGCAGTGTGTTGTGCCATTCAGGGTGGTGATGGCAAAGCAGGGTTAGAGGACATTGCGTTCGTCTCACATCCTCTGTCACTGCTCAATTGTTGTGCTGCTTGTGTGTGCCCTGCAGTTCCGTTCATGTCCAGCTTGCCAACCCTGCTGCGTTCTAGCAGCCTGCAGCCTGCATCACTCACAGGTGCCCAAGGGGGTGCAGGCGCAGTACGTTCACCAACACATGTGCAGCAACCGGCAGTGCACCAACGGGTGTCATCATCAGCGGCACAGCAATCCCTACACAGCCACCAGCAGCAGGGTCCATCCCAGGGCTCCGCCAGCAGCATACGCCCTGCTGGTATGGCTGCTGAAGGTGACGGTCTCAGGGAGCCCCCAGAGGTTACTGGGGTCCAGGACCCAGTGCTTGCTGAACCCTGGGGTGACCTGCTCGGCGGGGTTTTGGGCAGCATGGGCACTGGTTTGGTGCAGCTTGTGTGGCTGTTGGGCTGCATAGCTGTACCAACTGCCTGTGTGGCACTGGCTGGCAGCCAGCCAGACATCCTTCATGGTGTGTACCTGGTCATCATGCTGGTGTACCTGCTAGCATCATGCAGCGGGCTGCAGCCGCGGCCGCTGGCGGCACCTCAGTGGTGGGCGCAGTATGCTTCCTGCAACACCAGCGACACCAGTGGCAACAGGGCGCAGCCGTCACCCCATTCCGCAGCAGCACCAGCCAGCACACCGCAGACTGCACAGCAGTCCGACAGCCCCCAGCAGCTGCAGGAACAGCCACATGCCCTGCCAGCCGCCCAACTCCCCAAGCACAGGCTGCTGCGCCTGTATGGGAGCTGCCACCTGCTTGTGGTGTACCTTGCGCTGGTACTGCAGCTGCCAGGGCTGGACTCAGAGATGAACGAGTTCATCCTGCGACTTGTGGGGCTGTGGGACCCTAAGATACTGGCTGACTTGCTGCCAGTGCTGCTGCTGCTGGTGGCGGCCACCATCCATGTCATCCTTGGCAAGTGGTTACTCACACGCCCCCCTGCAGGTGCAACATGGGCCAGCACAGCACCCTGTTCCCACAACCCTGCTGCAGCAGCAGGGACTGTGGGAGCAGGGGGGCCTGCAACAGCAGCAGCAGAGCCTGGGGCAGCTGCAACAGAGCCTGAAGCCACAGCAGGGTCTACAGCACAGCATGGAGCAACGGCAGCAGCAGCTGACCAGACAGCCAATCAGGGCAGGCACTCGGTGTTGGACTGGCTACAGATGGTGTATGCCAAGCCAGTTCTGGGTTTCTTGGTGGCTGGGGCCAAGCTGGCGTGTTCTGTGGGCTCTGGGTTGCTTGTGCTGCTGGTGAGTGGCTTGGTGTGCTGACTGAATCCGTTGTCACCCCCAGAACCTAGTTGTTGCTTTACCAAGTGAGCAGGATGGTCAGTTCCGAATGGGAGTCCCAACCATGAACTGCCAAACAGTGACTGCACTATGTCAACGTCATGTCTGTCAACTGATCATGTATGCCGTATGTTGTGGCTACCTTGGCAGGGCTACCTGTTGGTGCTGTGGGACACACCAGTGGGGCTGTTGGGTGCAGCCTACCTGCTGCTGCTGGTGGCCATCCTTGTGGTACCCCCAGGATCGCCCATTCCAGCACAGCAGCCTGCAGTGAGTGCTTTGCCAGAGCAGCCCCACCACCAGCGCAACGCACAGGGAGGCAGGAGGCGGCGAGGGCGTGCATCAGCAGGTGCAGAGGCGGCACGGCAGCTGCAGGAGCCGTTGCTTCCTCTTGATGCTGATGCTGCAGGAGCCAGCAGCGCACACGGTCAACCCCCTGTCAGCTGGATGCATGGCCTAGCAGCAGCAGCACTACGATGGCTTCTGCCAGGCTGTCTAGCCCTGCTGTGTGCTGCAGACCTTGCAGCGCAGTATGCACTCGTTGTCGGCGCAATCGTGCAGGACCGGCCGCTGCTGCTGCCTGACGTAACAGCATGGATACGCGATGTAGTTGGCATAGACGACACAGCAGCAGGGCCTGCCTTGCTGCTGGCACTGTTGCGGCCAACACTGCTGCTGGCAGCTTTAGCTGTTTACAGGTGAGGCGGCAGTTGGTGTGTGTTTCCTTGATCAATATCGTAACAATGTACTAAATCATTGCCATCATGACATGCATTCATTGCAGTTTGTGTAGCATACATCTGCCACAACATGCCAACAAGTGCCAGACGTATGCTGGCTGGATGCCTTGAAAGAGTGTGGTTGCTTTACCAGTGCTTGCTGCTGCTTCTGTCTTTGCTGCGTCCTTGCCCAGGTACCTGTATGCGATTGGGATGCTGTGTTACGCCTCGACCCCAGCACAGGCGACGCCGCAGTACAGCAGTGACAGCACTGCCCGCTCAGCTACAGGGCCAGCAGCGGCACAGTGTGCAGTTCTGGCAACACAGCTCAGCTTGGGCTGGCTGCTGCGTCGTTGGCTGATCCGCCACGCAGACATGCTGATAGGCGCGACCTGTGTGACAGCAGCCATGCAGGCCCCTAGTGCGTTGGGGCTTGTGCTGGCTGCAGGCAGCCTTGTCACCGCCCTACAGCATGGGTTTTCTTGCCACTCTGTGGCAATGACAGCAACCAAGCGGTGGCACAGGAGGGCGGTGGTGTTGCTGTCTGCAGACTCAGCTGGTGCCAGCAATGCCAGCAGCGAGAGGAGCAGAGGTGCTGCAGGAGCAGGCCCAGCTGTGGATGGTCTGGGAATTGTGAACAGTTCAAACCCCTTGTCAGACAGCAACTCTGTCAACCAACAGGCCAAGGCTTTCAGGGCTGAGTGTGCACAGTCAGACAGGTCACTGGCAAGGCTCATGGATGCCACCACTGCCCTTCTGCAGGTGCTTGTGGCCGCCTGGCTCCTGGCACAGTACATCCTGCAAGTTGCATGGGTCAGGGGTCGCTTGTTTGATGCTTCGCCGCCATTGCTGCCCTGGTTGCTGCTGTGGCTTGGGCTGCCAGTGGCTGGAGAGGGCCCCACGCAGGTCCCTCATATCACACTTGAGGCCATGCTGCGCACGAAGGTGCTTGTGCTGGTGGCGACCGCACTGCGCTACAAAGCTCAGCGCTGGCAACAGAAGCTCCCTGCAGCTGTCAGGGAGGCAGCAGGCGCCCACTGGCCTTGCCCCCTGTTTTGGCCACCCAAAGAGGCCACTGGCAGTATGCTTGCAGCAGTTTCACAGCAGGGCGGTATGCTTGCAGCAGCTGCTGGGGCCGCTGAGGCTAGCCTGGGCAGCCAGGCATCACCTCTGCAAGGGGCAGCAGCTGGTGCAGGGGGTGGTGGAGGAGAGGCTCTTGCGTGGGAGGAGCTGGAGCCTGTGCTCAGGAGGGCAGGCCAGCTGGTGTCACCTCTTACGGCTCTGATCATCAAGGTGCGACCATGGTTGCAGACCCGCTAGCATCTGTATGGAATCGTTCATGACTTGACAAGAAGCTGGGATAAAGCTTTTTAAGCATTTGTCAGAGGATTCAATGACCTGATGATTCAGCGACTGTACACCTACTGTCCTGTTGTCTTGCAGTTGCTGCACCAAGTCGGCCTGATGACAGCGCGGGTCCTCACTGCCATGGATCTGCCTGAGGGGACCACACAAGCCATCAGCTACACCCTGAGCCCTGAAACCTACTTTGGCAGCAGCAGCACTGCAGGGCCCGCATCAGGCTGGCCTCCGCGACTGGCAGCCTGGCAGCATCAGCTGCAGTGGGTAATGGGGGCCGTTGGCTCAGGGTTCAGGAGCTTTGTAGAAGGGTTTTGGGTGCGCTGGGGTGCGGAGTGTGAGATGTTGCTCCTGCTGACAGCTGCGCTCGTCGGCTGCAACGCTGTCTCGCTGCTGCTCCTGCTGCTTGTTGTGCTGGGAATGGCCCTGGCCGCGCCACCCACTGGAGGGCGGGGAGGCAGTGCAAGCAGGGGTGTTGCAGTGAGCCGTGGAGGCAGCAGCAATGGTGTCGACAGGGGCACAGGCAGCAGGAGGTATGCAGGGGACAGGAGTGGCCGCAGGACCTGCATCAATTGGTGGTGGTGGCATGTGGTGCTTGGAGTGCTGGTGATTGTGCTGGTAAGCCCACCGAACAAGTACGCCAAGGATGAAGCCTGCAGAGCCGTCTTGCGCTTGTTTGCTGCCGTCATGACACCAACATACCGTCAGTGTGCTCATCACAATGCCTAGCGCAAGTCATATGTACCAGTGGGGACTAGGGCGCCTCAGGCTAGAGGTTTGCAGGCAGCTGTGCAGGACTTGCGTTTGTTGCCCGACCCCATGGGCAGTCTGCTGAGTACTGCTGCCGCTCTGCCTCATGCATGCCTGAACAGGTCATCCAGTATGCAGCTTGGCTCGGCCCCTGGCCAACTCAAGTCCCTGCCGCCAGCTTGCACCAACAGCAGCAAGGGGGCCTTGGGGCAAGAACCTTGATACAGATGGAATCCGCCGCGCCTGCACCTGCTGTGCCCAAGCCAGTGTATGCTGTACCCATCACGGCAGCTGCTTATAGCTCTCAGCACATCATGAATGGGACGATGAGAGGTTCGGGCTTGAGTGACGACCTAATTGCTGTGTACAGGACCATCCTGTATCCTACAGCCCTGCACGCAGCAGCAGTGCTGAACGACAGCAGCATCACGCCTGTTCAGTTTGTTGGCCACCAGCTCCAGCAGCCTGTTGTGCCACCTGCAGCTGTTGGGGGCATGAGCAGCCCCTCAGCCCAGTTGCTGCTGTGGTACTTTCTGGGTCTTGCAGCAGTACAACCAGTTGTGCTGTGGCTGCAGGCAGCTGCGCTGGCGGTGGTGCTGAATGT
Source organism: Chlorella sp. KRBP (assembly GCA_004335735.1). Classification (NCBI taxonomy): domain Eukaryota; kingdom Viridiplantae; phylum Chlorophyta; class Trebouxiophyceae; order Chlorellales; family Chlorellaceae; genus Chlorella; species Chlorella sp. KRBP. The sequence goes on along the minus strand of QAXK01009276.1, from coordinate 7,058 downwards.
GCTCAGGCACATGCCTGAGCTGCAGCTCCACTTCCTGCTGAGTGGCTGTGTCACTGGTGAAACTGCTGCTGCAGCTGCGTCAGCAAGTGAGGCTGGTGCAGCAGGAGATGCCAGGGTGACATTCAGCAGGAGTGGCTTGTGTATGGGTGGTGCAGGACAGGGGTGGCAGCCTGCCGGCAAAAAACAGCCAATCCTGGCACCCTCACTTGCTGGCAGGGCACGATGGACGTGGCTGGACTGGTTGCAGTTGAGGCTCCTGAAGCATTCTCTGGACATCGTGCTGGTGAGTGTCTGCAAGCCAGAAGCTGGCCATGAGTCACCGCCAGCGCTTGATGTGCTAACCTGCATGTCTGCTGCTGGACAGAAAGTCGCTGGGAGCAGGGGCTCTTCCGCATCACAGGAGGATGCCTCATGCCTGTGTGCTGAAGACAGTAGCAAACACAAACCTAGCGCATATTGATCCACATTGTTGCACTTCTCCCTCTCATAGGACCCATTAGGCCTCTTGCCACCTGCATGTGGTTGCAACGCAGTGGTCACCAGAAACTGCTCCAGATCTATGCCCTGCTTTGTGTCCTGGTGTCTTGTTCAGGTGTGTGTTGCGGGTCTGTGCATCAAGCAGAAGGACTTGCTGCATGCTGGGTACCTGGCCATCACACTGCTGTTCTTCAGGCAGCGCACGCTGCTGATGACAGCACCAGCAGCTCAGCACGATGGGGCTGTCAAGGGTGTCAGGCTGTTCATGTGGCTGCCAGCCTTCAACCTGCTGGTGATGACGTTGACACTGATATATCAGGTACGCAGGAAGGCCACAGAAGGCGCCCCGCGTGCACATGCAGCTGAACTTTTTGCACAACACATGCCAGGGCTGTGCTCTTTCCTTGGCTTTGGTGTGTATGCATGCCATGTTTGGCACTACCACCCAAAGTTTCAGCATCACGGTGGTGGATGGCACTCAACTGTGCTACAGCCGCCATGCAATGGGTATCTGTTTGAGTTATGATCAGGAAATGACATGTTGTGATTGTTTTAGTCCATGCCGTGCGTGTGTGTTGTGCCGTGCTGCACACTGTGCTGTGCTGGCCGTGCCGTGCCGTGCTGTGCTGCACAGGCCCCACTGGAGCTGCTTTTGGGCATGGGGTGGTCCAACACGTGCCAGTCCGACCCTGGAGCAGCACCTCGCTGCAGCCTCCCACACTTGCTAGGGTTTTGCAAGCTGCTGACATGGGGTCAGGCACTCAACCCTACCCCAGCATCTGCAGCCGCGACCGCGCCTGTCAGTTACAGCTACAGCTATGCGTACGGCCCCTTTGCTGGCTGGGCATGTGGGAGCCTGTTGCAGACCTCGGGGGCAGCTGCGGATCTGGTGCTGTGGGTACTGCTGAGACTGCAGTACAAGCTGTTCAAATCAGACATCTACCGTCAGGTGAGCGAGCCACTGCAGCTGTGCGCCAGTGTCCTGGAGCCACGTGAATTGCACTCGATGTCTCTCTCTCAGCAGGACTGGCGGGACTTCGTGGATGCATGGGGCGTGCTCAGTCCAGGCATGCGCTTGTGTTGGAGCTGCCATGACATGTCTATGGCACATTTGCGTGGCCTGTGCTGTGTGCTGGTTTTTGCTGTATGTTGTATGCCATGCTGGCAGTGACCTGGACACCACTGGCTCGTCTTGCTGGCCCTGTGCAGGTGGTTGCACGCATGACAGATGAGGCCCACATGGATGCGGCCAAGCAGCAGCAGCGCTGGCGTGGGTGGTACAATCAGCAGGTGAGCCCTGAGTTCAACTGCAGGCTACTCCTGCTACTGCTGCATGGCACTCGGGTCAGCCTGGCACTCGGCCAAGTGCCAATTTCAAAATCACTTTCAAGGTTGACCCTTGTTCCCCCAACCGCTGCTGTTGCTGCCTTGTTGGCGCCTTGTCCCACAGGCGCAAACTGCCCTGGCCACAAGCCGCCTGCGCCTTGCCCGCTTGCTGCGCATCAACAAGCTCAAGGCCTCTATGACAGAGGAGGCCGGTGACGGCAGCATGCAGCTGGACAGCCACCTGAGTGCACCAAGGCAGGGCCCAGCATCATTCAGCGGCACTCCCGCAATGCCGACCAGCAGCAGCTGGCCAGATGTTGCGGCAGCAGCAGGTCAGCGGGGGCTTCAAGCTGCAGGCATACCGCATGCTGGCAGTGCTGGGCAGCTGTCAAGGGGTATGCAGGGCCCAGGTCCAGCACAGCATGCAGCGCCAGCAGCAACAACGGGTGCATCTGCACTGCCTGGGCTTGACACGGTGCTGCCAAGGTCTGGTGCAGGCACAGCTGCAGGGGCAGGGGCAGCCACTGGTGCATGGCAGCAACCAGCCTGCATCTCTGCTTCAACAGTCCACAGGCACGCACGCTCGGCATCTGACCTTTCTGGCGCTCCTGTGGCTTTGCAAGTGCATGCAGTCTACGTAGCCCCAGACCCACGCATGCAGCTTGCCATGGCCACGCAGCAGGTGCCCTCAGCACCACCCGGGCAGCGCTACATGTCTGATCACGGCTACAGCAGTGCCGAGGCAACCAGCAGCATGCAGCAAGGTCAAGCCTACACAGGAGCAGCTCACAGGGGGTCCCTTGATACAAACACCAGGCAGCTGAGCCTCTCACGGGGCCATTCAAGGAGCCGCAGCATGGGTTACGACCCCTCGCTACATGACCCGGAGCAGCTGCTGGTGGGAACCTCCGTGCCGTACTCATCTGCGGCTGCACCTTCAGCCAGAAGCAGCGGGCAGATGGACACACGTACGGGCAGTCAAGGCGGTGCTGTGATACACATGCCGGGGCAGGCTGCACCCGGGTCACAGCTCGGCTGGCAGCCTCCCCAGCACAGAAGAGCGGGCTCCTGGTCAACTCGACCTGGGCCACAGCAGCCAGGGTCTATGCAGGGCAGCATGGGGCCGCAGCGTGCAGGGGGCCGCACTTCACCCACCCAGGTGTTCAGCAGCTGGCTGTATGGGTCTCATTCGGGTGCAGGGCCCTCCAGAACAGTCTCTGGTGGGCATGCTGGTTCTACGCACTCGCAGCAGCAGGTGCAGCAGGACCTGCTGTTACAGCAACAGCAGCAGCACATGCATCACCAGCAGCAGCAGCAGCAGCTGTCCTGCAGCCCTGGTGATGCTGGTGCATCGCAGCCTGGGCTGTGGGGCAGTTTGTGGCAGTGGGTGGTGAAAGCTGCAGCGGGGCTGTTGTCTGACGGCAGAGTGGAGGCGGGGCTGTGCTATGTGCTGTTTGTGGCTGCCTTTGCCATGAACGCAAGTGTCGTCTCACTGGTGTATCTTGCCAGCATGCTGCTGGTGCCGTTGCTTGCGCAGCGGCCTGTGAAGCTGTACTGGAAAGCTATGCTGGTGTATACTGAGGTGAGTGCGGTACCTTGTTGGACACCAACCCTCGGAGGGTGCGACTGCCACTGTGAGGATGCCAGCCACAGCATGAGGTGCACAGGTTTTCAAGGCTAGCCAGCGCATCTAGCTGTACTTTGCAAACAGCTGTGGCACATCTCGCAGTGCAACGCATGAGTAATGCCAGCAGTGAATAATGGCTGCATGCTCTGACTCTGAGCGTGGTCACGACTGAGTCGTCGAGGGTGTGGCACTGTTGTCTGGTGTGCAGGTCCTGCTCATCCTGCAGTACAGCTACCTGACAGCAGCAAGGTGCCTGTGCATCCCAGGCGACACAAGCAGCAGCGGCGGCGGCGGCGGCGGCGACAGCAGTAGCAGCGGCAGCACGGGATGTGTCTGGGTGCTCAGCACGGACCCAGGTGCAACCCGGCATGCGTTTGATGTGCTGGGCCTACACCGGACCTCTGCTGGTGTGCTGCCGCTGTTCCTGATCTACCTGGCCGTCCTGGTGCACAACTATGTGCTGGCCTCAAGCCAACCCAGTGCAGCCTCAGGATCACAGGGTTGCAGTGTGCTTGGTGGTGGCACAACGCCAGCAGGGTTGGTCGGGATATCACACGCAGCAGCAGCAGCAGCAGCACCAGGAGCCACAAGCAGTAACAGTAACCAGGAAGGCCCTGGAGGTGACCTTGCCAGAACAGTTGCAGCTACCGGCACTGCTGGTGGTGCTGGTGGTGGTGCTGCGCTGCTGGTGACAGCCCTGCAGGGGTGGGTTGGCAGGCTGTGGATGGTGTGCAGGTTCCTGCTGGCCAAGGCCGACTACCACATCAGGTGCGCCAGGCTGACAGGATGACCGCTATTGAAAAACAACATAGTACTCCATGCTGTTGCGTACATGCATGCTGTACAGGTGAGTTGGTCTGCTGTCATGGTTGACTGTGATGGGCCGCACTGCCCTGAGGGATGCATTCCTGGCATGCTTGCCACTGACAGCTGACAGGCCATGCAGGCTACGAGCACCTGGCCATGCAGAACATGTTGCACGCCCCATGTTTGAACGAAACTACATACAGGTGTGCAGCCCTGAGTTTCCTGCTGGCTGTAGACAGTGTGTGCGCCAGTGTGCCAAGCACGGTTGTTCGACAAGACGTGTTGCAACTCCACCTGCTGCCTCCATGCAGGTGTGCAGCCCTGTCCCATGAGTGGGGCCCCAGCTGGCTGAAGCTGGATGTTGGCCCACCCTGCCGGCCTGGCTTCGCCCCCTGGACCAGCCCTGAGGGTGCTGCTGTCCTGCAGAGCAGTATACAGGCAGCACTCGACAGCCTGCAGGCCCAGGACACTGCATGGGCCCTAGATGTGAGCAGTGGGCTGCAACCTGCACCCTCAGCACAACCAGCCTGGGGTTATGGAGCCTCGCTAGCGATGCAGGAGGTGCTGCCTGTCTTGCCTGCATCAGGAGCTGCTGCATGCAGTCCTGCAGGCTTGCAGCAGCAGCAGCAGCAGCAGACAGGGACCGAGATCGAGCCCCAGCAGCAGCACGCTCAGTACAGCACGGCTGGCAACAGCAGCCCGGAGCAGCCTTTCCGTCAGGGTGTGTACGGGCCTGCCTCCCCAGAGGGTGTCAGCATCAGCAGGGCAGCAGCGGTGGCAGCAGCAGGGGTGCTGCAGGGCCATGATGTGGCAGGCAGCACCATCAGGTCAAGCCTGGGTGACAGCAGCAGTGGCAGTGACTTGAGCAAGCTCACCCGCCTGATTGTCAGGCTGGACCGGGTGTTGACGGATGACACGTCAGCACTCAGGCCAGCAGGCAGCGCTGTTGTGCTGTTTGAGGTGTGGCCGGAGCAGATCAGCTTGCAGGTGGGTTTGGGCATTGAGTTGCGCTTGTATAGCCGTCCCTACATGCTGCCTGTGCTGCAAACTGATAGGTGCTTTCGTTGACTGCCCAAACGGCATCTGCATTCCAATCACACAAACCGTTTGTGACTGCTCACTCTTGCCAGCAGGACTGTCACGCCCTACCTTGGTGGCCAGCTGTGTCTACCCGTCCAGCTGCAGATGCCGCATCAGCTCTGCGCCACTTGATTGGCAGCTCATGGGCACCTGCTGCACCTGCTGGAGCTGCTGCAGCTGCGCTTCAATCAGCATCCATACTGCAGCAGCCACCACAAGCAACAGCCGGGGTGGCAGCAGCAGGCACAAGGTCAGCTGCACAGGAGCTGGGGTCAGCGGCAGCTGCTGCAGGTGGCCTGGAGCAGCTCTTGCCCGCCAGCGGCAGCATCAGTCCTGCCCAGCCTCTCAGCAGGGGCTCTACTGTGTTGCCCCCCAGTAGAAGCTCCCTCGTTCAGCCTCCCAGCAGGAATGTCACCCGCAGTCCCGCCCGTGCCTCAGTTGTCTTTGACGCCCTCATGGGGATGGCTGATGCAGACGTACAGATGGCGAGTAGGCTGGCATCTGCAGTCGCCCTCACTGCAACAACCGGCCTGAACACACCCAAAGGCAGGTCAGGAGCCACCAGCCTGACCGCATCAGCCAGGGTTTCAGCACATGGTGCTGACCAGGCAGCATCTGGCTCTGGCCATTTAGAGCAGCGGCTGTCAGTGACAGGGGCGTCACAGATACAGATGCCAGGGTCAGGGGGACCGGAGCCACTACAGCAACAGCAACAGCAGCAGCCGCAGCAGCCGCAGCAGCAGGAGGAGGGTGAATGGGCGGACCACACTGAGCAGCAGCAGGAGCCACTGCGACAATGGGCACAGCAACAACCGCAGCAGCAGCAGCAGCAGCAGCAGCAGCAGCCACAGCTTCATCCAGCCTACAGGGGCGAGCCTGCTGCGCCTGTCTCTCCTGTAGTGGTGCTGGACGTAGAGCACCACGCACGGCCCCAGCAGGACTATTACTCCCTCACTGCTCTGCTAGACTTCACATCCTTCATCTACCTTGCCCTATTCTACCAGGTTGTCATGAGCAGCGCACGGTCTCTGGCCGACCTCACCGACGAGAAGCAGCTCCCCTGGGACTACCTGACTGCCCTGCTGCTGCTGTTTGTTATCATGGTGGTTGACCGCCTGGTCTACAGCCTGGGGTCCCAACTCGGCAAGGCACTGCTGCTGCTGGGGCAGCTGCTGCTGTTCATACCCTTCTGCATGAGCCTCTTCTGGTCCCCTGTGGCCTCCAGCAGCAGCAGCAGGGCCAAGAAGCACTTGCAGGTGTTCCTGGTGCTCAAGGCAGCCAGTTGGGTGTCGTCGGCCCTGCAGCTACGCAGTGGCTTCCCGCCCAGGGCGTCCTTCACTGGGGGTGGCCGGCAGATGTTTGTGTTCTACAGCAAGGCGGACGTGTGGCACCTCATGGGCTACTACGTCTTCCAGGTGCGCCGCCAGCAGCACCTGCAGCGCTGCATTGCTGAGTGTGTGGCACAGAGGTGGCCTCCTTGGCCCTACTAGGGCCCCCTCCCAGTAGCCTACTAGGGCTTCTTTGTAGTGTCCTATGGGCACCATGTGCATGCAATGCCCTGCGTGATCTTTGTCTAGAAAGCAGCTCTTTTGGAGCAGTGTGCACAAGCGATTTCTGTAGATACAGCTGTTAGTGCGCGCCGCACGGCAGGCCGCCTCAGTTGCTGCGCTGCTGGAAGCATCGGCATGTAAGGCAGCTTGGACTCCATTATTGGTGCAACCCGGACATGTAGGGCTGTGAG
>QAXK01009264.1:0-13502 GCA_004335735.1 Chlorella sp. KRBP | reverse complement strand
GCTGCTGCTGCCACTGCTGTTCCTCCTGCTTCTGGATGTACTTTGACTTCAGGCGGCTGTCGCTGCTTGGCCTGTGGTGGTCGTACTGCCCTGCACTGGCCACCGATGCAGTGCCGAGCGTACCGCCGCCGTCTGAGCTGCTTCGGTAGTGCCCGTGTGCGCGCCTGCCATTGCTGCTGCCGTACACCTGCTGCTGCTGCTGCATGTATACATCTGCTGGGTGTGGCCGCAGGCTGTTGGGCATGCCGTGGCTCACCTGGCCACCTGCTTCACCATACTGTGCAGGAAGCTCTATTGGCATTGCACCCATTGCCTCACCGCCCCAGTGCTGCTGGGTGTGCTCCATGCCTCCAGGTGTCACCCCAGGCCCCCACCCTAGTGCCCCAGGTCCCAGCGGACCTGCGCTGCCTTGCGGCCCTGCTGCTGTGCCATATGCTGCTGCTGCTGCTGCTGGCATGGGTCTCATCATCCCTGAAGGCCAGCTGTTGCCGGCCCCTGGAAACTTGCCTGCCCCCGGGAGCTGCGCTGGGCCAGGCGGTGCGTAACTGGCCCTGCTGATGCTGCTAATGTCTGATCCAGGGGCAGCATCAGTAGCTGTGTAGCCATGGTGGCCAGGCATGAAGTCAGGGGACATCCTGTGTGGCGCTGCGGGTTCGATCCCTGGGTTGCGCATCTCCCTGCCTGGGCTTGCTGCCCGGCTGTTTGGCTGCAGTCGCTCTGCTTGCATCATGCCGGGGCTTGGGGCTCTGTTCATGGCGCGGTTGACGGCAGCGCTGGCTGCTGCGGCCACGTAGTTGCGCTCCACCTCCTGGAGGGTGCCCCCGCGGCCTGGGCTCAGGCCCCTGCTGCGTGCATTGGCGGCGACGACGGCTGCTGCCGCTGCTGCTGCGGCGGCCTGGTAGCTCCCGGCCGACAGCACACTGTGGTGGCTGCTGAAGCTGGCCCGGGATACGCTTTGGCCTGGGGGGGCTGGGCCCATCATGGGGGGTGGCGTCCGGCTGGCTGCCTGCTGGTGGCGCAGTGTGCTGCTGGTGCCAGGGCGGGGCGCCTCTGCTCCTGCAGGGTATCCCTCTGAGGTATACATGCTTGGCGGTGCCTGCAGTGGGCTCATGTGCTGCTCCCTGCGCATGTGGTGTGGCCCCGCTGCGTTTCCGGCCCCCAGCATGGATGAGTTGCGGGAGGATGCGGCTGCGGAAGCGGCCTGCTGCTGCCACGGTGCGCTGCCCTGTGCATGAGTGTAGTCTGGCATGGGGTGTGCCCCGTCCAAGGTTTGCTCCTGGCCCTGTGAAGACCACATGCCCCCACCAGAGAACAGGGGGCTAAAGGGCCCTGCAGGCCGCTGCCCAGGCATGCCGGCGCTGTTGGGCCGGCCATGGGCCCCTGCAGCTGCTGTTGCCGCTGCTGCTGCTGCTGTTGCCGCTGCTGCTGCTGCTGCGGTAGCAGATGGTGCATTAGAGGCAGCAGAGTCCGGTCGCCTTGCGACCGGTGATCCCGCAGCTTGCATGAGCTGCTGCTGTTGCTGCTGCAGGTACATGAGCTTCTGCAGGTGCTGCTGCTGCTGCTGTGGGCTGCTGCTTGCACTGTAGCCGGATCCGTCTGTACACCGTGGCGGTGGGTGGCTGTGTGGGCCAGGCTGGGGTCTTGGTAAGGGTGCCTGGTGGGCCTGCTGCTGCTGTGGTGGCTGGTAGGGTTGGCCCGCTGCAGAACCAGCCGTGCTGCTCTGTGACAATGCCTCAGCGGCAGCTGCAGCCCAACTTGCGATGTCTAGCTTGCCTTTCGGCTCGGGAGACAGCCGAGCAGCACTGACAGGGCTGTCTGTGCTGCTGTGGCCATACTGTTGCTGGGTGCCATAGATGCATGTGGGCGTTGTCGGCCTCACACGTTCACCTGTTACATTAAACGTGGTTTTAATGTCAACAAAAGTTGTCATTGGCGCTTCATTGAGCACGGAGAGGCCCATGCGGACGACAAGGAGAACGATGGCGGTCTTAATGCGCCGAGACTCTAGCCTGCTCACCTGCGCGTTTCACCATCACTGCTAAGCGATGCTGAGAGTTGAAAGCATGCACATCTCACAGTGTATAACGTGCTGTAAAGGGCATGTGCCGAGTCTGAGCAGCCGCTCGACTTTGCAATACGTTTGCAGCAATGCTAGTCTTCTTATAAAAGGTAAGTCAACCTCAATGAGCAACTGAAAGACGGCGTTGTTACTGCAATGTCATGGGTTACACCTGTACAGCGTACTGCTCATAAGCCGCACCGGGACAGTGCTACTCGCGCGTGTGGTGGCATCTTAGCTAGATCGTTCATAAGCCTCTGATAGTTTCACTTTCCCCAATTGGCTTTGAACAGCATGTTGACTGTGCCCCGACTGAAGCAGTGCTGGCATTCCTTACAAGCAAGTTCACCTCACTGCTCATGTTTCAAGGGACCATCCCATCTTTCATGCTTGAAATACCATCAATATGCCCAACCGCACAAACTGGACTGAGCTATGCATATCGTGCCAGTATTGAGGCCCGTTTGTTGGGTTTGACAGCATTGCTTGCCAGTGCATTTGGCCCGAGCATCCAAGTGGCTAGCATGATTGGGGCCCCAGCTGCTGGCACAATTCACGCACTTGGGCTGTATCCCCTAGAGATGCACACTGGTGCACTGCACACGACCAGATGCTCTGACAGACCCTGGGTGGTTGGCATCAACAGAGTTGCCCTCATGCTGCAGTCACGGCTCACCCTACCACGCCTTGGCTGCCAGCATGTCTGCCATGCCTGCAATCCATGTGTTACACAGTTATCTTCTTCCTTGAAGCGCAACACCGCAGCTTGCCAGCTGACACCACTTCCGGATGCACCTGTGTCCCCAACCTGACTGCGACAACCTTAGATGCAAGGCAGCCAGCCACAGACAGGTCATGTAGACCAACTCATGCTGCAGCTGCTGGTCCCCCCTGCAGCGCGCATCAGCTACTGATACACACGCAGACTGAGGACTGTATCTGCCAGGTCTGCATCCAGGAAGTGGATGTTTGCCATCTTCAAGACCTCAGCAGCATTGGGTGCCCGTGTAGATGCGCTGACAGCCTGCGGTGTGTTTGCGCAAGCAATGCAAGCAGCACATCAGTCCACACGTAGACACGCAGAGACTGACGCTTGAGAGGCTTGCATGCTGCGCTGCTCTGTACGACAGCGCAAGAAGCCAGATGCACGCCACACCCATACCGCCACAGTGCGGGTATAGCTCGCAGCTCATGCAGCACTGCTGACTGGTGTCGACTGCAACAGACGGCACGCGTTGCCAGCCCCCCACCCGGTGGGCAAACACGACGTCACTCTTGGTTCCCAGGCCATCCCTCAACCCATCACCATTTGAGCCCCACCACCCCAACCACTCAGAAACTCCAAGCACCCCCCGTACCTGACGGACAAACTCCGCCTGTGCATGGTCCAGCATGAGCAGCTTGACAGCGTCCCCAAGCTCCCTGAAGTACGACCCAGGGCGCTCCGTGTAGCGCTTGAACACGTTGAGCAGCGCCTGCTGGTCGATCACGAACTGCAGCGCACCCGCGTCACTAAAGTACGCCTCACAAGCCACGTTGTTGAACAGCTCCCTGGCAGTACAGCACCAGCAGCAACAGTACAGCACCGACATGAGCAGTACAGCACCAGCAGCAGCCCGAGCATGCATCAGCCATAGAAGCATGCGCCAGAACAGCATGCAGCAGAGTGAACTGGGAGTCAAAGAGCTCCAATGCAGGGGTCCAGGCCTGCGAAAGGCTGTTCAGCTGCAACAGAACAAACACCGCCTCAATGGCATACAAGGCCTGTACGTGCACAGACGGCATGTTTGCAGATGCAGGGTCATGAGCATGCACAGCGGCAGTGGTGGCATGCACCCTTCCCAGGCACCACCGGCTACAAGACAGCGCAGGCCGTGCATACATCTGGGTCAATAAAGCACGGTTTGCCCGTGTAGCAAGTGTCTGCGCCACTCGCCTGTTGATAGCTGCTGCAGCTGCGCCCCATGCCTGCCTGAAACAATTCTTGTCCAGGTGCTCGCTCAAGTCATGCAGCAGCTTTGCTAGCCAGGCCAGGGCCACCTGCACAGCACAACATAGCACGGCATGGCATAGCACACCGCAGCACGGCGTGGCACAGCACGGAATGGCGCGGGTGGACACACAAACTTACAATGTTTGTTGATGTGGTTCGACACAGTACTTTGGCCCTGCACATATCGAACTGGCCACCAGAGGCTGCTGAGCCCCATGTATGGACCAACACATGCTGCTGATGCGGGAACCCCGGCTTGGCGCTCTTCTAAACAAACGACAGCTGTGGACAGAGTACAGCACCGACGCCTGCTGCTGTTGCTGCGGCATGAGGACCAACCTGGAGCTCCCCGGATACCACCCCAGTAGACCACAGGTCTCCGCTTTGCGCCATGGCTGGCAGAGCATCGCTTGTGGCTTTGAACAGCGCGCCACGAGACACATAGCCTGCAAGGAGTGAACGATGGCATGAGGAGCAGCACATTTGCCTCATGCTACAGTCACGCGTCCCAATCAGTAACGCCACGCCCAGCAGTGATGTATGGCCAGGTAAAGACCAAGCAACAGTAACTCTGTGGATGCTGCCACAAGCCTGTCATTGTCTGGCGCGGACGACCACAAATACATGACATATCCACTACAGGCCTTGTTACCGGCTGCTCCATGTGAGTAACATGCACATGCGTCATCTAGCATGGGAAAGTCAACCATACCGGCTTGCTGTTCATGAGTTGCGTAAGCATGATTCATCTGCTGTGACTCATCCCATGCTCACCTGCTGCTTTCTGCATGAAGCCCATAGCCACTGCTTTGCCAAGCTTCAGCACCCACTCCCGCCTACAGCTGCTGAACTCAGAGATAGGTCGGCCCAGCACGCGCAGCTTGGTGCTCGCAGCTGCCGCCACTGCTGCCAGTGCAGCAGTGTCCGAGGCCCGTGGCTGCTGCTGCCGCTGGGTGTGCGACCCGCCTCTGCTGCTGTCGGCAGCACCCGGGTGTGCACCACCATTTGCCGAGGCGCTGGGGTAAAGCTGCTGCTGCTGCTGCTCTGCTGGCCAGTGTTGGGGTTGCCCGTTAGACAGCTCCTGCTGCTGCTGCGGCTCCTGTTGGCTCTGCTGCTCCTGCTGCTGCTGCTCCTGCACGATGCGTGCCATCATGACCTCTGCATTGTCGTGCATCTCCTGCAGCTGCTGCTCGACATACGCACAGAAGCAGATGCACGGGCACACCTGCAGAAATGACAGGATGCAGCCAGCAAAGCACGGGCCTGAGGGTTACAGAGCCTGACGGCACCACTGCCACATCCAACAGGCAACCGGTGTGGTCTTGGGGAGTGCGCACTGCTATGTAACGCAGGCAACTGGCACGATCCATAGCGATAGTAAAAAGCTTTCGTTGCACCCAGCCATGCTTGTCACACCGCACGAGTCTCAGATGCAGACGCCACCACCGCAGCAGGCGTATGGCACACCTTGCGCAACCAGTCCCCGGCTGTGATGCTCTTCAAGAAGTCCCAAAAGCCAGCCCCACAGCAGGCCCAAAAGCCAACCCTGCAGTATGCCCACAGCAGCATGCCCAAAGCCAACCCCACAGTACACCGACAGCAGTACGCCCAACAGCCAACCCCGCAGTATGCCCACGGCAGTACTCCCACGGCAGTACGCCCAACAGCCAACCCCGCAGTACGCCCACGGCAGTACACACACCTTGTACAGCCAGTCCTGGCCTGTGATGCTCTTGAAGAGGTCCGCCTGCTCTAGGATGCGCTTGATGCGCCCGTGCGCCTGCCGCAGCACCTCGGCGACCGCGCCCTGCAGGTAGCGCTCCTGAGCCTGTGGCTCCGGAATGAACCGCAGCCGGCTCTGCAGCATGCCCTCCACAAGGCTGATGACCTGCGGGGGTAACATGAAAAAGGCGGCATCAAGAACAACACAGCGATAAGAATGCAGTGGCTACGAACAGGAGTCTCGTGGTGCAGAACGCAGGTGTGCTAAGCATCTCCCAGCACTGCGTTGGTCAACTTCTGCAGACCCCCAGGTATGGGTTACATGCAGAGTAGAGGCTTGTCTACCGGGTGCTGGGAGGGGGTTGGGGAGTCGTCCCAAGATGCCCAACATTCTTGATGCCCACCTTTTCTGCTGCCTTGGGAGGCTAGCAGCTGGCCCACAAACTGGACAATCAACAGCCAACCCTACTCCCCAGTTGAGAACCCAAGCCACACACCCAATAACACTACATACGTCAAGCCCCACCTCTTCTGCTGCTCGTGGAGGCCAGTACTCGGCCGCCCATGCTGGCCCATCCTCTGCCACCAGCAGCTGGCCCCTCTCCCAACCCTCTGGGCTGTACAGCACTGCCTCCACCCGCTTGCCGGCCCACGCAGACTCGGCAGCCAGCCAGGCATCCTGCAGCAGAATGAGCACGCCGGATATGCCGCCAGGGACAGCAAAGGCAGTGTGGCGGGGTGGGGTGAGTGGAGTCAGTACTTGGATGGGCCAAACGCATGGCATGTGGGGTGAGGGAAGCCAGCTAGGCATCCTGCAGCAAAATGAGCATGCCGGATGTGCCGTCAGGTACAGCAAAAGCAGTTTTGTGGGGCTGGTTGCCTGGAGTCAGTTCGTGAGTGGCAAGGTCAGGGGAGCCAGCAACAAGCACGAATGAACGTGCCCAGGTGTAACTCCCATTCCCCGTGTGATGCTTACCATCCAAGCCGGGTTCTCACTGAGTACTGTGAGGGTGCTGCCCCTCAGCAGCCCCACAGGCAGGTCCCCCTGGGAGCTGTTGCTGTCCCAACGAATGCCCAGCAGCGCGTGCCTCCCCAGGCTGCCCTCAAAGTCGATGAGGGCGTCGATCCACTTCAGCCACAGGTCATGGCTTCCAGCAGCAGCCACCTGCACACATGTGACGCACACAGCACATGGCGCACACGAGTCATGTGACACGACAGACGGCACACATTGCACACATGGCAGCCAGCAGCAGCCGCCTGCAGATATATCAGAAACAACAGCGCAGTGGCCACTGCGCAACTTGTGCGGCCGGCATTACCAACAAAACCTTTGGGTCTTCTGCAATGCAGGGAGAGCCCGATCCCACGCCCACCCCTGGTAGCTTGCACTGCCGCAGCAGCTGCTCGACACCGCCCCGCAGCGCGCGTGTGAACTCGACGCCGATCTGGTAGATGCCGTACAGCTCCAGCCCTTGCAGAATGCCCTGTGGGTAGCGCAGCATGTGCAGTACGGCGTGCGAAGTACAGTTGTCAACGCCTGGTCAACGTGTGTGACATCCAGTGCATTGCTAAGCGAAGACAAACCCCAAGCACCGAGCTTGAACATTCAAGCGTGGCTGCCTGCTGGTCAATTCAAGCCAGTCATGGGGACTGAGAGTGGCAGCCAGAACCGAGCCCACCCAAGGACGTGCATGGCTGCAGTGTACCAGGCTGTGTACACAGTCAGTGATTCAAAGCAATGTCAGGCTTGCACAGCCCCGCAGAGGCACACACTGGCATCGTTCAAACAACAGCGCTGTCGAGTGACGAGGGAACCTGCTCAACACAGCTCAGCATGCAGCAGAATGTGTGTGGGTGTGTGTCTTCCCACCTGCAAGAAGTCCACCCGCGCTGCATTCTCCTTTGCAAGTTTGTGCACGACTGCCAGCACCAGTGCAGGGTTGTTGATGTCTCCTGGGCTGCCCTGTGTGTTGGGACCAAACACCTCCAGCAGCTGCTGCTGGAAGGGTGCAGCCAGCTCCTGAGCCATCCACAGCAGGGGCGGCTGAGGTCCTGCAATGCTGCTGCTGCTGCCGGCGTTGCTGCTGCTCTCATACTGCGGGCAAACGGGGTGCAACAGCATGCACCGGTTGCTGATGTTGCCAGGGTGGACTGGAGAATGCCACCCTTGAATGCGTGCGACTCTTGAGTGCTGACATGAACATCAAAGTCAGGTGGGCTTGTGCGTCTGCTGCTGCGCACATGCCTGGCAGCATGAACACCTTTACATGTCGACCTACATTTGTCCTTTATGACATGTCATAGCGGACCAAAGCCATTGGCCGCCGTGTCCGCCATGTCTGTTTGCATCACGTCAAAGCAAGTGATGCCTTGTCGATGGTGTGCATTCACCTGCAATGCTGCTGCGATGTCGTCCTGCTGAGCAGCCCTCTGCAGCTGAGTGAGCGCCTTCATCAGGTGCTGCAGCGTGTTGATTTCGTCCGCATGTGCTGCACTGAACAGCTGGCTGGGGTCAAACCCAATGTCACCTGCCAGTCATCACAGCATGCAGAGTGCACACACTCATATGTGTAAAGCACGTCACAAAGCACATACGTCACAAAAGCCTGAGCCTGCTCACAGGACATGCAGATGACGGCCAGGGAGGCAGCTGCGCAGATGTGGCAAACCTCACGCCACAACAGCTGAAACGGATTCTGGAAACCAGCTGCCAAGTCAACACACCTGCTTGTGATGGTACCAAGGGCGGTGGCCATCCACAGTGCCTGAGGCAGCTGTGTATGTGCTGGCCCAAGGCATGCCGCAGCGACATTTGTGCAGCCTACATGACAGGAAACACACGTGTTGGAGCCCTGCTTCGCAGCTTGAGCTGCAAGGCAACTTGCTGCAGGAGACAGCTGTGGTTGTGAACCCGTCTTGGGTGGGTGTACTGGCCTATACTGAATGTTTGTGGCCCGTCACGGAGCAGCAGGTAGGCTGGCATGCTGATGTAGCACAGCATTGTGTGTCAGGTGTTGACTCTGGCGCGTGTGTGCGCGCCCCAAGGGGGTGCTACCACAGCAGTACGCTAGCCTCTCTGTGACATTCGCCTCCCAACGCCAACCCCAGATCCAAGAACGGATCAACGCACCTCAAGCCGCTGCCGCAGTTGGTCCTCCATGCAGCGCAGCTGCTGTGGGACTGCATCAGCTGGGTAGCTGCTGCTGGCGAGCTTGTCAACCTCTGACACGCAAGTTGCATACCGCTCTGCTGCAGTAGAAGTCAGACTCACAAGCTCCATGACATCCTGCATCACAACATACATGTGATGCAGGTGGTGTGCGCGCCCTGCATTCCTGCTGGTGTGTGCTGGTTGCCCTAATCCAATTAAGGGCCGCACCATGCTGCAATGCGCACCTACATCGACTGGCTGCTGAACACTGACACGTTATTGACTCAATAATATGTGCACTTGACAGCTACAGGCAACTGTGTGGCCGAGCTGGCCTCACCTGCAGCTGACCAGCTGGCCTGATCTGTCGCTCCAGCTGCTTGACTTCATCTGCTGTACGCTTCAGAGCATCCACTGCATGCCAATCAGCATAAGTGCGGTCAGAATCTGTAAGCATCACGGTTGCGAGAAGCAGCACTGCTGCACTCGTGTGGTCTGGCACCAGTGCAAGAAAGCAGTTCAGATCACCAGCCTCGAGGAGCTCACCATAATTGCGTGTTTGCGAGAGAAGGCTCAACGTGCTGATCTGAGAGTGTATCCCTGCCACCGAAACATCTGCCCCAGAAGCTCTCTGGTGGCCCTGCGTTGAAAACAGACTTCAGCCACAACCGAAACTCGTTCATCTGCTGCGCAAACGACTATAAAGCAGCCGAACGTGACTTACATGCCCAGCCTCGTACAACGTCCGTTGTATATCATTTAGCACTTGCTGCTGGCACTGTTGCTGGTACTCAATCTGCTGTTGTATGTGCTGTGCCCTGTCCATTCCAGTGGCTGCAGTTGAGGTGTTGATCAAACATGCAGGGGCGTCTTTCCATCTGTAAATGCCTGAATGCCTGCCCATAGCACCAGATGAAAAGTTGTCATGCTCCAGAGAGCTGTCCCCCAGGTTTCAGTTGGTCACTCAAGTTAGGGTTGAGCAGCATATTGAACTTCTCTTTCCTGCCTCCCCCTGCAGACCAGTTGATCCAAACAGATGGCCCGCTTGTTTGAATGCTTGCTTGTTGCTTCATCTGCATCACCCTGTTTTTCAAGCTGCAGCAACTTGAAACCTTGACATTACAAAGTGCACCCCCTTGCGCCAACTTGAGAGGGAAGTAGGCAGCGAACGCCACAGCTGCAGCAAACCAAGACTGCAGCACAGAACCTGAACGGCAGCTGCCACCATGCGCGACTCAAGGATGAGACATCAGGGCATGACACCTTTGTGGCACACAGCTCAACAACAGCCTCACTTGAGGGGGCGACCACAATTCTGCAGCCTCACTCCGGCTGTGCCAAGCACAAAGCAGTGCCGTACTTTACACGACTGTGCATGGTTGCAAGGAAGCAGCAGCCTCCGCTGCAACTGCAGGGTAAGCGTGCCCACACAGTGCCAGTGACAGCAGCAACGCTGCTGACACTGTGCAGCAAGGCAGATGTGACCTCCAGGATGCCTCACAGGCACTCTATGGCACTTGCCTGGGCAGGCTGACCAGAAAACACCCATCCCCAACGTTGCCACTCGCATATGCGCATGCTGCTGTGAGTCCGAGGCACCAATCAGCTGCATTCAGCTGATGTCAAGTCTGCAAGTGTGCACGCCACTTAGGCGGTGGGTGCCCACTGCCAAGTGGTGCAATGCACTGGATGCAGGGTGCATGCAGCAGCTGGGAACACTGCTGCTATGTGGCCAACCAGCACACATAGCTAGCTGCAGCGGAAGCTGCAGGGCATGGCTGTGCTGTGGCACAAAACTGCTGAGCTGCGGTGTCAAGCTGCTGTGCCATAATAGGGCCATGAAAAGGGTGCCACCATGGCAGCAGTGCTCCACACGAAAACCCCATGCCTGTGAGCACAATGAGCACAACTCGCGCGTCAGGACAACTCACGTTGAGCTCAACTTGCTGTGTCCCGTACGCTGGCAGCACCCCCCAGTAACACAGCTGCAATCGAAGCATGATGGCGCACCTGTCTCCTGCCAACACTGCTGCTGTTGCAGCTGCATGCATGACATCTAGACGAATTCAGTTGATATAAAGTCACCCGATTGTGCATGCTGACTCTACTTGCTGCTGCAGCTGATTGTCCCGGTAGCGCCCGGCTATGCCAGTGCTGACTGTCAGTAGCCTTTGTTGCCCTGTATTCTGCTGCGCGCATCCATCTGACCCCGCTTGCACGCAAACAAGGCGTATCTTAGAGAGTTACACTGCTCAGGTAGCTCCTCTGCACACTCAGTCACGGTCTTCTTGCGCTCCTATTGGGCACAGGCACATGTCACATTGTTGGGGGGTCAGGAACAGCAGCACATGCAGCAGCAGCGGTCTTGACACGTTGAAACACACATGCAAGGGCACAGCGCCTTCCAGCATACCTTGTAGCACTCTGTCTGCCTCAAACAGTCGACATAAGCTGTTATCAGCCCGTGACATGAAGTCGACATTGATCGATCTACGGTGGTCAGGAATAACCAATCTACGCTCAATACCTCGCCATAGACTTTCACGTTGGTGAATTCAACAGCCTTTTGAATGCCTGCCTGCAGGTTGATACGCATCATGGTATCTGCTTGAAGTCAGTCAACAAAAGCAGTACAGAAGCATTTGAGGTACCTGTGCCCAGGAGGGTGTTCTTGTCAAGTGTGCAGCTGATGCACCTGGAGCAACTCGGACCAGCCTGACGCTTGCCCCGTTTCACTTGTGCTGCTGATGCTGCTGCGCGTTTGATGAACCTGTGCGCATGTGCACCTGTGACTTCAAACTCAGCAATTGCCAGGCCGGCCTGGTCATCTACGGGGGGTGTTAGTTACACATGGGTGTTTCCGCCACACAAGACCGGCTTACCCACCGGAATGAAACTGGTTGATTGCGCAACACGAAGACCTCCACACCATGTCAAATGTTGGTGGTCGCTGGAGCCATGTCATGCTTGACACGACAGTCTGCACAAGCGGCCTGCATAGGCCAAACGCCAGAATGTACAAACCTCAGCAGCACGCAAGCAGACACTATTACCCAGCATGTGTACAAGCTTGCGCTGAGCAATTCACACATGGCAACATGCAAAAGAAGCTTACGCAGCAGCTGTGACAGCTGCTGCAGGTGCATCAAGATGCTGGCCCCAAAACCACCATGTTGCTGGTACACGCATAACCTTAGCACTACCAGCTCTGCTGCCTGCCCATGCTGCTGGAGGCGACTGTCTGGCCCACGCTCCTAAAACCCAAACACAGCACAGATCACGGCCGTACTGCTCTACTCAGCACTACACAGTGAGACCCCTACATGGCGGCTACCCAGCACCTGCTGCTCAACCTGCAAAGGCTCACAGCAGACACACACTACGAGCCCAGCTTGCTTTGGCTGCCGAAATGCGATGCATTGCTGCCTTTGCGTGCCAACGGGCTGCTGCTTGCTGCATCCTCTGCAGCGCCAGCGGCAGCAGGGGCCATGCCCAGCCACGAGCCCCAGCCAGTAAACAGGCTGCTGGCTGTGTCCACTGCTGCTGCAGCCCCAGGCATCGGGACTGTGCCCGAGGTCAGGTGCTCCAAGCCCTGCAGGCACAGCATAGCGCAGCACATCGCAGCATATGCTGAAAGGTCTTCTTCACTTGGTACAGCAATGCGCATTCAGAGCAACACGTCGCCGTACTTGTGAAAACAAAACACAAGCCACATGCCTTGATGAGCCACATGCCTTGATGTCCTGCATGGACCAGGAACATGATGCAACCTCGATGCCATAAACGACATATGCTAGCACCTGAGCGCCGTGCTCAACGGTGTAATTCTCCTCAACCCATGCACGCACCTGCTTGCAGCGCTTGACGTCCTCAGGCCCCAGAGACAGCAGCCGTGTGAAGACAGGCAGCAGGGCCTCCGCCTCCCCAGTGGTGTACAGCTGCAGGATCAAGTTCTTCAGGTACTCCATGTCAGTCTGCACAGCACAGCACAGCACAGCACAGCACGGCACAGCACACCACTTGGCACACCACTCAGCACAGCGTAGCGCGCCACTTGGCACATCGCTTATCACATAGCAAGGAAGCGCTCAGCACAGCATCTCACAGCGCGGCATGCTGAGACAGGATGCCTCAGTTTCTTGCTGAGCTGCCAGTAGATTCAAGTAGGCCCTAAGGCGTGTAAGAACGTGCGTGAGTGTCCCCCACGAGCATCGCAAAACGCTGTGGGCCTCTGCCAGTTCAACACAGGGGCTACGATCAAGGCCAGCACCCCACCTGCTGTGTGCCCGTCTGCTGATACCCGGCAGATACATTTGGGCTATACCATTGGGGCGGAAGGGTGACAAGCATCGCTCACGATGCTGCCAGACATGCCAGCTAGGGAACAAACAAGCACACTGCCTCACCTGCTGTGCGCCCGTCTGCTGGCGTGCTGCAGCCCGCTCCAACTCCCGCAGCGTCTCCTTGAGCGCCGCCTCCATCTCATCACGCAGGGCCAGCTCCTTCTCCAGGTCTGACACCTCCGCCTCCAGCACAGAGATCTGCAGGCCAGTGTGTGTTGACACAGCAGTTTC
>QAXK01009235.1:0-16680 GCA_004335735.1 Chlorella sp. KRBP | reverse complement strand
TGTGCTGCAGCAGCTGCGTGGTGTGAGGTGCACAACCACGCTTGCCCCGCAAGTGTCAGGCTGTAACAGGGGCAGTGCTGCGAGCTTGCAGAGGGCCAGCTCCTGCCAGTGCGCGCAAGTACGTCTCTATTTGCGGGGGCTGTATCTTGACGGTGTGAATATACACTGCCACCGCCGGGGTGCATCGACTACACATTCTTGTACGTAAGGGACTTGTTGCGCTGCCTGACGTGGGATATAGCAGTAGGACTGATGCAGGCCCTGGTGCTGGGGGCGGCCCACCTGGTTGTGTGGCTGACAGAGAAGCCGAAGCGGTCAGGGTACTGCTCCATCAGCTTAGCAATCAGCGTGCCCTTGCCCACCCCAGAGGGCCCACAGATCAGAACTGGTGTGCGGATGCCCGACAGGTCAACCTGCATGGAGCAGTTCACAGGGTGGCAAGGACCACAGCGGCGAGGTCAGCATTGTGCGCAAGCAACTAGAGCCAAGACAACAAGGGCACAGCTGCTCATCGCACACACTGCAGGACTTGATGGCATTGGTTGAAGCCTGCCAAGCACAACTCAGTGAATGGGATGAAGAGGAGCACTCCATGGCTATCTGTGGAGAGTTCAGAGCAATGGCGGTCTCAGATGCTTGCCACGTGGCATTTCCTCTGCACCAGGCTCTGGGCTTTGAGTGACTACCTGCAAGCTGCCAATCATGGCCTTGGAGGGGGTTGCTGGTCCCTGTGATGCTGCTGTCGGTGATGTCACATCCAGCGCGGCTGGGACACCGGCTGGTGGCACCGCAACAGCTGCTGGCATCAGGGAGGCTGCCACAGTTGCTGCCCCTGCTGCTGCTGCTGCTGCTGCCTGTGGTGACGCTGCACTGGCTTGCGCCACAGCTGCTGTTTCTGCTTCTGCAGCCAACACTTCGTCCCTCACGTGCAGGTCTGGTTTCAAAGGGCTGCTCGTTCCTGATCCAGCCGCCACTGCTGCCGCCGCTCCTGCTGCTGCCAGTGCAGCCCCTGTGCCAGCAGCTGCTGTTGCTGCTGCTGCACCCAAGGCTGTTGAAGAGGTGGCCTGTGCTGCCACAGGCCTGCTGTGTGCATCAGCAACACTTGGCAGCGGTAGGGCCTCCGGGGCTGCTGCAGCTGCCTGATGTGGACTGACGGGGGTCACCTCCACAGCTGCAGCCTGTGGGCTGGTGGGTGTGGGCGTGGTGGCTGCTGCTGCTGCTGCTGCTGCTGCTGGGATCTGCGGGCTGGGTGGCGTGGATCCAGGCGCACTCGCTGCTGCTAGCTGAGGGCTAGTGGGGACAGAACCAGCAGCTGCCAGCACAGTGGCAGCCTTGGCAGACTGCACGCCTGCTGCTGCAGGGGATGCAGGCACACCTTCCGCTGCCACTGCTGCTGCTGTCTGGGCCTGTTGTGCTTGCTGCTGCTCCAGCTCCTCAATGACTCGCCTGGTGACTGCAAAGACCTGCTCCGGGGGCTGTGATGCATCCACCTCTACTGCCCTGCCCTCCGTCTCCAGCTCAGTAATGACAGGCATGCTCTCCTGCCTGTCAACAGCACAGCACACCACAGCACACCACAGCACATGAGGTTGCTTGACATGCAGCAGGTACAGCCACCCACACGGCTACTTCAAAGACAGACTTGATCCAAAGCAGACTGTACCGGCAAAGCAGTTGTCGAGAATGCCTCCCGCAAAGTACATAGTGCCTGCTGCCAATGCTGGCATGCAACCCTCTCTTGCTGGTGTCTGACGTGTGCATCAGCTTACTTGAACACCACAAACCGGGTGCGGATGGTCTCCTCGTTGTCGTCAACACGCCCGCTGGTCTCAGACCGCTTCATCAGTCGTGCCCTGGCTGCCTCCTCCTCAATCTTGTAGAACAGGGCCTTGTTGCAGGGCCGCACCTGTGCATGCAGGGCAGGCGGTTTGGTTGGTAAGCATGAGCTGGCCAGGACTATGGTGCAGCGGACACAGCACAGCATGCCAAAAGCAGTGTCCATACAGGAGACGGGGGTTGCATGGTCTCTGCACCATGCATGTCCCGCACTTGGCAGTTAATTACATACGCCACAGGCACTTGCAGAACTGAGATCAGACCCTGCTGAGCTAGTCTGTGCGACTAGCTGCCAACGACAAGTGTACATGCCTCATGCCTCATGCCCCGGCCGATCACCTGCTTCTCAAACTCCTTGAGCTGGTCAAACACCCTGGGGAAGCCATCAATCAGCACTTTGGTGTGCTGGGCTTCGCACAGCGCGTCCTTGAGCAGGCCTGGCAGCATCAACAAGGCAAGCATGCATGGCATGGGCACCCAGGCGTA
This sequence comes from Chlorella sp. KRBP, assembly GCA_004335735.1. Lineage (NCBI taxonomy): Eukaryota > Viridiplantae > Chlorophyta > Trebouxiophyceae > Chlorellales > Chlorellaceae > Chlorella > Chlorella sp. KRBP. Next base: position 14,358 of record QAXK01009235.1, on the reverse strand, counting down.
CTGATGGTTGGTCGATCGGTAATGGGGCCAGGTTGTAGCTCAAGACACAACTATGCTTTGCTGCTGGGAGGCTGATCAGCGGCGTGAAACACTGCACAACCATATCCTGCTGTATGCCACAGGCGAGGGTCACAGCTGCCTCACAAAGTCAGCCAAGAGACACCACAGCAAGCACAGGCTACCATCATACAACCGGTTGCAAATGTGTCAGGTTGGCTCACCTATTATCATGCTGGCTGGGACCATTGTGCCTTGCTTCAGGTACTCTTCTGCCTCCTTTCCCTGTTGCATGAAACAGCGGACGAGGCCACTATCAAGACTGCTCAAACACGTCATGGAAAGGCTACATCACCCATGCCTTTCTGCAAGGTTCAAGTGCTTGGGGCCTCTCCAGTCAGAGGCGGTAGGCACTGCCAAGTCCCTGGAAGCCTGATGAAGCACAAGCTGGCAGTTGCTCACCACAGCAGTGCCGGCTTTGACTTGAGCCCGTAACAGATCTCCAGCTGAGATGTGAGTCCATCCATACTCCTTGACAATCAGGTCGCATTGTGTGCCTTTGCCGGCTCTGCGGGACACAGTCAAGGCGGGTAACTGCAACTGCAACTGCCTCAAGTAAGCATCAGTGCGCCTGCAGGACGTACCCAGGCGCTCCCAGAACAAAAACCAAAAGTTTTTCGTCCAGCATGCTGCTGATGCAAGCTAAATCCAAGCCAGAACAGGACAGGACAGTCAGGCTGGGCACAGCAGCGCTGGTCAGTGGCAGCTAGAGGCTGCGACAATGATTGATTGCAGCACTTATGTGTTGATCAGATAGGTGCTGTGCAACAGAAGCAGACGTGGCAGTTTTTTCCCAGCGGGTTGGCAGCTTGGTTTCAGTGAGGCAAAAATCGAATGCCTTTCTCTGCAGTTTGTCTTGCGTAAGTCGTTCTAAACGAACATTTGTTGTCACGCTGATCGATTCAAGAGCACTGTATGTTCCTTGTGCACATGCCCGCAAGACTGGTGTTGAAGACCCATCCTTGTTTACGATCTAGGGCAGCATACACCGCATCTCGTATCAGCCATCCACGCGGAAGGGCAGTGGCTTGAATCTAGTGGTATGATACATTCAGGGCCGATAGTGAGACACCACAGGTGTTTTATGGGCCCACAGCTGCAGTAGAAGCAGGGCAGGGAGGCACCATGAGCAGGGAGAAGGACAGGCATAAGAGTCACTACTCACGCGAGAGGGATCGGGTAAGTGTTCCTCATTGGCTTGCCTTCAAAGACTTGTGTGGCCATGCCTCATCTCAGCAGACACAGCATCCCATGAGGGAGCTGCAGCAGCAGTGGCCAACCTGTTGCCTGACAACTCAACATGCATGCCCGACCAGGTGAAGTCTGCATGATCAAGTAATGCAACACGTCCAACGTATGCAATGAAGTATCATATCAACCTTTTGGGCTGATTGGTCCCGAGTGTCAGTTGGCATGGTGTTATGTGCTCCAGTGAGGTATGCAAACACCCCTCTCTGGTGCGCGCCCCCCTGCCTGTTGGCTGCCATGATCCCGCTCTTGCAGGAACGAGACCGCAGCACAGAGCGTGACAGACATGTAGGCAGTGAAAGGCACGACAGCAGCAGCAGGCGCAGTGAGCACAAGGACCGCAGGGACAGAGATAGGGACAGAGACCGGGAGAGGGACGGCGAGAAAGACAGGGCTAGGCACAGAGACAGGGACCGGCATCGGTCCAGCAGAGACCGCAGCAGGAGCAGAAGCAGGAGTAGAGAGCGTGACCGCAGCAAGCATGACAGGTAAGCCTCTGCCCCGCAGCACTTGCATGTGCCTTCCTGACACAATGGGGTGTGAGCTTCACCCAGGCGGCTGCCTGGTAGCTGCTTGATGTCTTGCTTGCGTTCGCCATCCAGTTGAGGGCACTGCCAGCAAGACAACCAGGCAACTGGTCTAAGTTCTCAGCACTGGGTGTCACCTGTAAGCCCTAAGCCTGTGACATGTGTCAGCCCTGGGCCTGACAGGGCAAGTGCTGCTGCTCTTGTGTGGGTTGCAGGGATCGGAAGTCGGGGGAGGGGAGCCGGCGGCAGTCAGACACGCAGCAGCAGCAGCAGCAGCAGCAGCCACCACAGGGGCAGGTAGAACAGCAGCAGCAGCAAGCCGCAAATGGGCTGACGGCAGAACAGCAGGCTGATGCCCACAAAAAGAAGCGGGAAGCTGAGCAGGTGGGTCTTGGTTGGTTTGCACAGTACACACAGCGATACTGCATGCATGATTGCTTCCCAGCATGCTGATGTTGAAAACATGTTACTGCTGTATGCTATGTCAGGACAAGCGATGAGTCCTGTCGCTGAGGATTGGAAGCCATTCAAACCGCTCGTCACATGCTGGGGGATGGACACACACAGAACCTCAGCAAATCATGCTGACTGGACACTCGGCACCCTGTGGCACCTGTTATGCATGCAGACTGCACTCGACGAGGAAATGGAGGAGCGCCGCAAGCGTGTCGAGGAGTGGCGCAAGAAGCGAGCAGCCGAAGCAGCCGCTGCAGCAGCAGCAGAGCAGCAACGGAAGCAGGAGGAGGAGGAGGCAGCGGCGGCTGCAGCAGCAGCAGCAGAGGTGGAGGCGGCCAGCAACAAGAAGGGCTGGTCCCTTGAGGATGATGAGGATGACGAGGATCACCAGCAGCAGGCTGACGGGGTGAGTTTGCTTGCAGCAGATGCTTTGGATTGCGTTTGCTTGCAGCAGATGCTTTGGACCCAGTTTGCTTGCAGCAGATGCTTTGGACCCGGTTTGCTTGCAGCAGATGCTTGACTGTGAAGCTGGGACATGGATAGTGGTGTTGAGACAGCCGGCGGGCCCCGCTTGCTTCTTGCATTCTAGGCAGTTGCATGAACAGCGACACCCGCTAGAGCATGTGAAGAATGGAGCCCGCCACCTTGTCTGCAGCAGGGAGCTGAGGAATGAGCGCACATTGCAGGGGTGCAGGTGCAGTCACGGCAGAGTTCAGTAGGCTAGTATGTATTATGTGCAGCTGTGTCCTGAGCATGTGCTGACGATTTTGGTCCACCCTCCTCCAGGTAACATAAGCTGTGTTGTGCTGTGCCACGTGCAGGATGAGGTTGATCCTTTGGATGCTTTCATGGCAGGCAATGCAGCAGCAGTCGCCCCAGCCATGCAGCAGGAGCAGCAGCAGCAGCAGGACGTCCTCATGGCAGATGCAGATGCACCAGACACAAGCCAGGCAGCCGAAGCAGCAGCAGCAGCAGCAGCAGTGGAGGAGGATGAGGTGGATCCTCTGGACGCATTCATGGCGGCAGAGGTATGTCTTGCCAAGCAGCATCTGTGCTATGCTTGCTGTGTGGCCTGGTGATCCCTCATCAGCTAGTGTGTGTTGCCAGGACTCCTTTCGAGGGTGTGTCGGATGCGTTGCAAGCGCTTGTGGGTGGCACCAGCACAACAGGGAGCTGAGGTCACTGCCTGTTTTGACTCCACAGCTGCATTGGATAACTCCACAGCTGCATTGCATTAGGCTTCTCAGCTCGTCTTGCCAAGAAGTAATAATGGCGCTAACGGCTATCATGTACTATGCTGTGTTGTGCTGCGTCATGTCATGTTCTGCGAGCGCAGGTCTTGCCAGAAGTGCGTCAGGTGCGATTCACGCAGCCGCCAGCAGCAGCAGCAGCTCCCAAGGCCGATGCGGAGGCTGCAGGTGCAGACAGCAGCAAGGCTGGGGCCATGCCAGGGTCGTCTGGCGGTAGGAAGGGGTCGATGACGTCGAAAAGTGCCAAGAGCAAGCAGAAGCAGCGGCGGACGTACTACGACACATCATCTGAGTCTGATTGGACGGACTCTGAGGTAAGGGGGCTGCTGGCTGTGGCCAAGTGTTGGGGTAAACCCATAGGCAGGGTTCAGGGTGTCGTGGGCTTGGTGTACTGAGGCTGTGGTTCTCATGGTTTCTTGGGGTGTCCATGCATTGGGTGAGGCATTCGGACGTGCCACAAGCCAATCTTTTGCAGGTATGCAACCTGCAGCGGCCTGCATCCAGCTTGACCACGACCTGCGCCTCAGCACTGCCCTCTGCTTGCCTACACTATGTCTGTGTTGATTGACAAGGCGTGTATCGGCCTGCCTGCCTGCGCACATCACACAGGAGGAGGGGCCTGCAGAGGAGGCTGAGCTGGATGACGAGACATGGGCCAAGAATGTCACAGCAGGTGGGAACCGCAGGTGTACACTGTGATGTCGGGGCATGCATTCTGTCCGCAAGGCAGCAGGTGTTGGTGACTGCACATCAACCCAAGCACATGCTGCACAGAGTCCTTCCCAATGCAGCAAACTCAATGCTGTGACATGGAAGCCAGCATAAGTGCTTTCAGTGGCAACGCCCACTTCACATGCAGTGCTATCTTGACTCGCAACCTTCTGTCACACCCGTATGCTCCAACCACCCTGCAGGCAAGCTCAGCAAGGGTGAGAAGTTGGCCGCGGTGGACCATGCCGCCATGGACTACCCCCACTTTAGGCGCCGCTTCTACATCGAGGTCCCTGAGATCCAGCGCATGACAGAGGAGGAGGTCAATGCGGCACGCAAGACAGAGGGCGTCAAGGTGAGCCAGCGATCTGAGAAATTTTGCCCCCATGGGCCAGGACTTGGTGTCCTCCCCTCTCGGCACCAGCTGGGGGGTCAAAGCCTAGTCAAGGGCGGCCACGTGTGTGACAGGCATCAGGGGCTGCAGCACAACACTGCCAGATAGCCAGGCAGGCCAACATCCACAGCGTCTTCCTGCACCGTTGCTGGCATGCAGCTATTCTTCTGACGGCACATGTACATGTCTGACCGGTGGCCTGCTTGCCTGTCTGCCTGCTTACCTGCCCGCCTGCCCGCCTGGTTGCTCAGGTGCGTGGCACAGACATCCCCAGGCCTGTCAAGACGTGGACGCAGTGTGGCATCAACGTCAAGGTACTGGAGGTGCTGCGCAAGCACGGCTTTGAGCGGCCGCTGTCCATTCAGGCACAGGTGCGCAGCAGGCAGGCTGCAGGGCCTGCGCCTTTGAAGTTCTTGCTGCTGCTCCATGTCGCTGCCCATGTCAGGGTCCTGACGCTGCCAGGCTGTGTACTGTGTTCAGCAGTGTAGGACGCAAGGTGGGGCACACAGCATCTGCGACCATTCTTCCAAGGCCTCCAAGCACTGGGTGCAGGTCCAAGCAGGGTGTGGGTTTATCACTGCGGTGTTTGGAATCTGCGCTGTTTGCGTCATGCATGTGTGCAGGCGCTCCCCATCATCATGAGCGGGCGTGACTGCATCGGCATCGCCAAGACAGGCAGCGGCAAGACGCTGGCATTTGTGCTGCCCATGATCCGCCACATACGAGACCAGTCGGAGCTGCGGGATGGGGACGGGCCCATCGCCCTCATCATGGCACCCACCCGTGAGCTGGTGCAGCAGATCGCAAAGGTGGGAAGTGTCTTCAAAACATATTCCAAGATCAATTGGTCATGCATGTGCATGCCAGTGTGCACATGCATGTGTTGCACCTAGGGTGTGCAGGCACTGCGTTCTGATTTCACAGCATGTGGGGGTGGGTGGTGCCCCATGAGCATGTGGGGGTGACTCGCGAAGTGCTGGTGTTGCACATGGCACTACCATGGTGCGATGCACGCTTGTGTTACTGCCAGTTATGGTACGAGTCACAGTCTACGAAAAATGAAACTACTGTTCATCTGTGGTGTGTGTATGGCTGCAGGAAGTGAAGCGCTTCGGCAGCCCCATGATGATCAGCTGTACAGCAGTGTTTGGGGGTGCTGGCGTCGCCAACCAGATCAGCGAGCTCAAGCGCGGCACGGAGGTATGTGGAGTCGCTCACTGCCCTACTTTGCCTCATGTCTGTGCATGTTCACGGCTGACTGCTGCTGATCCAGTGGCCTGCAGTCACACATTACACGGACAGGTGCACGCATGCTTGACAAGGTTTGGCGCCGAACGGCTGTCATCAGTGCACACGTCAAGACATCATTCGAGCTCCCCAGACACCCTGTGTGTCGCGTGCCGTGTCTGCAGGTTATTGCTGCCACACCCGGGCGCCTGATTGACCTGCTGGTCAGCCGTGTGACCAACCTGCGGCGAGTGACCTACCTGGTGCTGGATGAGGCTGACCGCATGTTTGATATGGGCTTTGAGCCACAGGTGAGGTGCAGCTGAGGCTGCATGTGTGCGACTGCCAGTGACACTGGGTGTGACACCCGACAGTGTATCTAGCCAGTGATCGCAATGCGGCTCTTGATTGACCTCACAGGGATATGTTGTTTCTTTGTTTCACTTGCCAATTACACCAAGCCTTGAACCGCAGTTCAACTCCCGGAGTACAGTACTCAGTTTGTTGCTTGCTTTGCTCCCGCTGTTCCCCATCTCTGTGCTGCCTCGTGGCTGCAGATCACCCGGATCGTCAACAACATCAGGCCTGACAGGCAGACCGTGATGTTCAGCGCGACCTTCCCGCGTGCTGTTGAGACGCTGGCGCGACAGATCCTCAACAACCCTGTGGAGATCCAGGTGTGCAGTCAGGGCCGCCCTTGATGCTGCCTGTCCTTGCATGTCCCTACAAACTCAACATGCACATCATCAGATCTCAGCAAGTGTGGATTTTGGGCTTTGATCCTGGCTGGATCCTGCTAAGCCGTGCTGTGCGACACCACTGACCGGCTGTGTGCCACTTGTGCTGCTGCTCACATGGCTGTCACATGCTGCCTTGTCCTGCAGGTCGGAGGCCGCAGCGTGGTGAATGCAGACATCGCCCAGTTTGTGGAGATCAGGCCCGAGGCGGACCGCTTCCTGCGCCTGCTGGAGATCCTGGGGGAGTGGTACGAGGTCGGCAAGATCATCATCTTTGTGCACACGCAGGACAACTGCGACAACCTGTTCAGGGACCTACTCAAGGTGCGTGCTGTGCTGGGCTGGGCTGGACTCTGCTGGGCTCTGCTGGGTTAGGGGTGCAGGCCTTCCTTCTTTGCAATCACTATGAAATGTAAATGCTTCCTGCAGGGAGCTTCGACCCGTGCAGCATCTTGCCAGTGACACATGTGGCATCGATGCTTGATTTCGTAAATCATAGCCTGGTTGGAGGAGTGGGCACATCACTCAGAGGTTGACACACAGACGACCCATGCATGTTGCTCCCTTTCCTGCTGTGCTGTCGTCCTGCAACTCACGCGTTACCTTGTTGCCTGCAGGCTGGCTACCCCTGCCTGAGCCTCCATGGCGGCAAGGAGCAGAGCGACCGCGAGTGCACCATTGCTGATTTCAAGGGCGCAGTGTGCAACATCCTGGTGGCCACCTCTATTGCTGCTCGTGGCCTGGACGTGAGGGACCTTGTCCTGGTCGTCAACTACGACGTGCCCAACCATCATGAGGACTACGTGCACAGGTAGGCATGTGCAGCACTGGTTGCAATGCACTCTCATTGCACTGGCTTCCAGGAGGGGTCTGACCTGCAGAAGGCTGCTGTTTGGGCTGCGCTCGTCCTTCTGCAAGCAAAGGCGGCATGCCTGTCTGCCAGTTTTGCACTGCACCACAGCCAAGGTCTGCAGCACGTGACAGCCTTAGCAACACAACAACTGCATGCTGAAAGGGCATGTGCGTCCCCAGCCCCGACCAGCCGAGCTGCTGTGCATAAGGGAGCTTCACCCGTGCCGTGCCATGCTAAAGCTGCCATCCAGACTCAGCACTAGTTGAAGTACACCGCTGCTGTTATGATGTCACACATACACACACATTGCGTCCACTGGCTTCTGTTGCCCAACCTTGCTGCTGTGTGTGTACACGTGTGCTGCACCTGCCTGTGCTGCAGGGTGGGGCGTACTGGGCGTGCTGGCAACAAGGGAACGGCCATCACGTTCATCGGCCCTGATGAGGACCGCTACGCACCGGACCTAGTCAAAGCTTTGAAGGAGAGTGGTGCTGTGGTGCCACAGGACCTGCAGGTACGTGTTTGAGCATCTGCACGCATTGCATGTCGCCCAAGAAGCCTTCCTTGATCCTTGGCTTGCATCCAGATGTGAGGACAGTGCGGCTGGTTGGGTTTGTCAACAGATGATGGTTGGTGACGTGCTCGCAGCACGTGGGTTGAAGCCAGCCCACTGCTTGCAGCTCACCAGCAGCCTGTACATACAGTATATCTCAGCATGTGTGCTGGTACTGTGTAGTGTGTGTACTCACGGTACTGGCCTGCTTCTTTGGCTGGTGTGCTATGTGCCGCAGGCCCTGGCTGACACCTTTGCCACCAAGAGGAAGCACGGGCTTGTGCAGGGGCATGGCAGCGGCTATGGTGGCAGCGGCTTCAAGTTCGACAAGGCTGAGGATGCCAAGGTCAAGCAGGCGCGCAAGAGCAAGGCCAAGGTATGCAGGAAGAGTGTCACTTGTTGGGCTGTAGTGACAGGACGTTGGGCTGTATTGAAAGGACAGACAGAGACAAACACAGCACCTTGATGCTGCCGCCACATGTAGGGCTGGTATGACACACAGACTGGGGTTCTGTGACGCCGCCTGCTGCTCAACAGTGCGATTCTTTGGCTTTTCAAAACGGCTGTTGGCTGCAGTGCCATGCCTGTCCTTGCATGTTTGCGTTGCACCCATTGTGTCTTTGTCGTGGCACTGCTGTCATCCTGCCCTGCCCCACAGGAGTTTGGCATCGTGGGCAATGACGAGGAAGAGGAGGCACCAGAGTCAGAGGACGATGACATCCGGCCCTCAACACAGGGCCAGCAGCAGCAGCAGCCAGCAGCACCAGGCATCGTTGTCACTCCAGCCGCCGCAGCAGCAGTGGCAGCAGCGATCAACGGTCCAGCAGCCACACCAGGGCTGCCTGGGGCACCCAAGTTCCTGCCGGCACAGCCGGGGCAGCAGTTCCCTGGGCAGGCAGTGGCACAGGCACCCAGCGCCTTGGTGGCAGCGGCCACAGCAGCAGCAGCGCAGGTGTCCGGCGTCACCCCGGCAGCAGCACAGGTGCCCGCCAGCTCCTCCCTGGCAGCAGCGCAGGCCGCCGCGATGCGCGCAGCAGCCCTGGCAGCAGCGTACGCGCAGGGCGGCGGCGCGCCGACGGCGCCTGCTGCAGCCCCTGCGGCTGCCGTCACAGCGCCAGTGCGTGCAGCTGGCTTTGAGACTGAGATTGAGATCAACGACTTCCCGCAGAATGCGCGCTGGAAGGTGACGCACAAGGGCTTCCAGCAGGACATCACGGACATGACTGGGGCGGCAGTCACCACCAAGGGCATCTACGTGGCACAGGGTGAGCCGAGGGTGCTGTTCGAGGTGGTGTTTCAGAGCGGAGTGTCTCAGAACTTGTTGGGCCGTATCGCTGCCGCTCCAGCCTCGGTAGAAGCATAGTCATCAGCTGTGAAGTGATGAGCAGCGTAGGTTGTGCTGCACTGCTGAGACAGCCTAGCCGATGGTGGGGCATCGAGTCACAACCAGTATGGCAGGCAGCTGACTGGATATGCTGACAGCAACTACACTTGTTGGTGTTGCCCTCTGCAGAAGCCAGCACTTAGCCCAACCCTACCTCCTGCTGTGCGTCCCTGTTTGTGACACTGAGCCCCTGTCAACATGTCATATTGCAAACCCTGCTAACATGCCACAATGCACCCCTGTCTCACACCGAACCCCTGCCGCATCGTGACACTGCCCGCAGGTGCCCAGCCTCCTGAGGGTGAGCGCAAGCTATACCTGCTGATCGAGGGCCCCACGGAGGCCAAGGTGCGGCAGGCCAAGCAGGAGATCCGGCGAGTCATTGAGGAGCTGGTCGAGAAGGCGATGAGGCGGGACGTGGGCGCAGCAGGCTCACGGCGCTACAACATCATGTGATGGGCGCGTGTGTGCTGCCTCATATGATGTTGACTGGTTGGATGCCCTTTGAGGCCTGCGGGCTCAAGTCAGCCTGTGTTGGACCCCATACGTGCATGTCAGCGGCAGGCAGCAACAGCACAACAACACGGCAGCTGCCACTGCAGCTTGCTGCTGCTGTAAGCAAGACAGGCAGTTTGAGTGTGACAGCCAGGTGTGACTTGTGCTGGCGCAGGCTGCTCAACAGCATGATGCTGTAGTTGTGCAGCATCCTTGGGCCACCCTGACCCGACGTACAGCTGCCACAGGTCCCACCGGCCAGCGTCTTTCAATCAGTGCACCAGTCAGCGCATCAGCCACAGTTGCGGCCACACTCAGCTTTCAGAGCTGGCAGTGCAGCAACAGCTGTGCTGCAGGGCGTTCATGCCCACTGTGCAGGCCGGCCACTGGCTCCGCCACAAGCACAACCTGCAATGGCCAGGTGGCAAGGGCCCTGCATGTCCTGGTGGGTACCCGCATGCCAGCACATGGGGCCGGCTGGGGTGCTTTGTGGGTGTTGTTTGAGCTCTGACAAACAGGCAGGCACATCCCTGGCAAGTGTCGCCTTGTCATGTGTTTCCGGTTACTGTTTCCATCCAGGCGGTCGAACTGAGGCACCGTGGCGTACGTGTGGCCGCACCCCGCAGTGTGTGCATGAGCGCTGCTGCTTCTCCTGCTGCTGCCTCACTGGCACTCTGTTGTCACAGGCCCTTCCTGGCTCCCAGCCCTACACTGGCTGCGTACATGGTTGACCTTGGCAGCCAGCAGTCAGTCACTCAGTTGGCTCAGCCTGAGGCAACACAAGCGCAGCCTCTGTACAGACACAGCCTCAGTGTGGTCTTACAGCCGCAGCCGCTTAGTGAGCTGCAGCAGGTGTGCAAGTACATGTTGTGCTGTAGCAGCAGCCTGCTGCAGCACTGTCAGCTGAAGTGGTTGATATGAGAGAGTCGTGCTGGCCCAGGCGATTTTGTTGACAGTATCTAGACAGGCATGTTCTCCAGCAAGCCCTCTTGTAGATTCTGCAGCGTGTTGTTGCCAGGCGCTCTGGCACTGTTGCCACAGCACACAGGTTGCCTGTACGTTCAGCATGGTGTGTGCAGGCAGAGCTGCAGTCACTGCACATCGCATTGTTTTGCAGCTTCTGCCAGTGCAGACGCCAGTGCAGGCAGCAAGCAAGCCTAGCTCATCAGGTGCATGCCTTCTTTGGCCATCGTGATTGTAACAACAGTGCTGGGCATTGTGTGGTTGGCAGCGAAAGGGTCACAGCTGATGGCTGTACCCTGTGCTTTGCAATGTATCCTGTGTGCAAGCAGTCATCTGTCAACATGTATCACTCACAGTGGCAAGCTTTCAATCAGTATCCAATGATAGCAACATGTCTTTAGCTGTTGTGTTCAGCCGGAGAGGGTGTCAGTTCTTTGGTTTGTCTTTCTCAGATCCTCTGATAACACTAGGGCTGCAATTTACTGGATCCGACACCGCCCGCAACTCATGCATGAACTCAAGCTGCTGGTCAGCTGTCTACATCTCAGTACACTGATAAGCCCGCAGAGCCTTGCCATGCTGTGAGCTGTGTAGACCAGGCAAGGCAGAACACCTCGCGTTACAATCCGGGGGCCTGAACACCACAAGTGACTCTGCACCATGTACAACTCCATGGTACTGGGGCAAGCTGCAGGGTGAAAACCGGCCTAAAACCCTGCAGCAGCTCAGTGCTGTGCCTTGACGATCACCCGAGTATCCCACCAAGCATATTGCATTGAAAGGATCGGCCGGTCAGGTGAGGCACAACAGGAGCCGTTGGCAACATGACCTAGGCCGCCATCTTCAGCATGACTTCACACCAAGAGCTGCAGCCTTCGACATCAGCTGAGGCCTCCTCTGCATGCTGAACTGGACTGCGTGATTTGGAGCCCGACGAGACACATCACTTGATGCGCAAATTACACTCCTGCAGCACAGGCAACAAAAGGCCAGGCTGGCACCTGTCAGCAGAGAGTGGTGGGAGCTGCTGTGGTTTAGCATGCCAAATACTGCCAGGCTGATGGGTGGAATCTAGAAGGCCGCTCTGCCAGCCTGCATGCATGCAGGGTGATTGAGGTTTATGAAACAGGCGGCTGGGGCAATTGGTGTGCTGCCCTGCTCATCAAACTGCCAGCATGCACAAAGCTGAAGCACATGCAGCTTGCTGATCAGCCATTTATGACGCCTTCAGTTGGTGAGACAGAGGGATACTTAGCTGATGGAAGCTTGTTTGTGACCACTGGCCGCAAAGGGAGGGGCTTCAGATGCAACCACAGACACACAGCGTGCTTTCTGTCCGCGCCTGCAGCGAGCAGGGCAGCACAAGGGGTGGACACAAGGGGTGTTCAGAACAGCAGCGACTGGACAGCTTGAACAGCAATGTGGTTTGGAGGCAGCAGTTGCTGCAGCACATCTGCTGCTCACACGCGTCACACTGGCTCAAGCCACTCACCAGTTGCTCAACACGCCCAGCTGCCAGTCTTTGGGGCCTCATGGTGCCACCAACAACGTACCGCGCGCTGCTCCACCAACCCCTCAGACGTCACTGATCTGCGGGTGGGGTGCTAAGGCCAACACCCCACCAGAACCACAGGCACTAGGGCCCATGGCGCAAAACCTGACCGGCCCGTCAAACACCAGCCCACCATACAGAGCCCCTTGGCCAAGGCTCAGAGTGCATGACACTCAGGTAGCTGGTGCCGTCAACCGGGCCCTCGAAATCGGGGTAGGCTCCACAGAACGCAACACGCTGTCGGTTGACACCCGCTGGCCTAGTGCAGTGCAGCTGTTGTGGCTGTCGCGTACCACCTGCATTCATACGCACAAGGAGCGTTTTGGCAGACATATCAAGTGGCTCAGCTGCTGAGTTGCCCTGCATCATCCCTTGGCCCAAGGGTGCACTGAGTGCACACTTCCTCCACAGTGTACAGCGCCTGCCACCATGATGTGGTGGCTAGTGAGTGACTGTTGTGACATGCGTACAAGCAGCGGCACCCTGCAGTGATAACGCAACGTCAAGTGCAAGTGGGTGGGATGCATAGGAGATACCGGCAGTGCCAGCCAGTCATGCTGCTGAGGGAGCCTAAACCCATGGCATGCTCAACCATCACACATGTAGGAAGTGCCTGTGCTGTGAAGCTTGACACCACTTACCGTTACGTGCGTTGCGACCAGCTGCCACTGTTGAAGGGGGCTCCCCGTGCCACCATGCAACCAGCAAGAGGGTGAGGGTCCTGCACATGACGTCGCTGTCAGTACTGGCCGCTAGTACTTTCAGTGGCTGAAGGTGCCTCACACTTGCTCAAGCATCACACATGTCACACTACGGCTTAAGTCTGTCCTAAACAGCTGCCGGGCACCACCTACCGTTTGCTTGCTGCGGCCAGCTGAAGGCGTTGAAGGGCCTTCAGGTGTCACGAGGTGATGATTGCCAACGTGCCGCATGCTGCTTCACCAGCCCGTCAGATGTCTAGGCCTGCAACCACAGGCATAAGGCCCAAGGACGCAGTCCCTGACCGGCTCGTGCCCACCAGCCCACCATACAGAGCCCTGAGGCTCAGAGTGTGACACACTCAGGTAGCTGGTGACGTCATCCAAGCCCTTGAAATCGGGGGTGGCTTGGCAGCATGCAGCACGCCGGCAGTCAACACCTCCACCCTGGAGCTGCAGTGGCCGTCACCAACTGCCTGCATACAAACACATGCAGATGACTTGAACTGTGAGTTCACATGCAGCCGGCCACGCGCGCAGCTGAAGCATCAAGCGATACGAGTGCTGAGGAATATACCTCAAGTGACTGCTGCAATGTGAGCGCAAAGAACACAGCGTGCTCAACCAAGAAGACAGATGTTCCATGTTTTGGCCAAATCAGGAGGCCCACAAGGCCGGCTGCATAACCCAAACCAAAGAACCAAGCCTCAAGCTGATGTGAGGCAGTGACACAGCGCAGCCTACATGCATGTGTGCCTGCTGTGCCCACCAGTCGCAGTTGACAGCACTCACCATTTGCATGTGCTGCAACCCGCTGCATGTGTCAGAGGTCGCTGAGGCGCCACCACCGGCATGCCGCATGCGGCTTCGCCAACCCCTCAAGCGTCACTGTTCAGCGGGTGGGGTGCTGAGGCCAACACCCCACCACAACCACAGGCACTGGGCCCATGACGCATCCCTTGACCGGCCCGTGCTCACCAGCCCACCATACAGAGCCCGAAGGCTCAGAGTGTGACACACTCAGGTAGCTGGTGACCTAGCGAACCATAGCAATCGGGGTTGGCTTGGCAGCATGCAACACACCGACAGTTGACACCTCAACATGAACGGCTGGTGCGTGGCAATCAGGCAACTGGTGTGGTCGCGAAGCTTCACTTTGCATGGAAAGCTTGCTGTTATGCAGTCTGTCGCCATATTCAGCGTTGACAGCATCGCTTTCCCATGCAACACACTGCAGGTGTGCAGCAGCAGCA
>QAXK01009232.1:0-11134 GCA_004335735.1 Chlorella sp. KRBP | reverse complement strand
AGCAGGCCTTTTGACATACAGCCACAGTCAGTGGCGCCAGCAGCAGCAGATGGAGCACCTACCAAAGAAGCTGCAGCAGGAAGCAGTAGCGATTTGACGGACAGCAGCAGCGGCAGTCGCGGAATGGCGGCTGGCAGCAGTGGCAGCAATGGCAGCAGTGGCAGCAGTGCTGGCGTGGATGTGTTTGGCCCAGTGACGCAGGAGCAGCTGCTGCACGCCCTGGGAATACAAGCACGGCTGCAGTCCCTTGCCGAGGTGGGTGGCCTGTGGGCAGACCTGTGTGGTGTCACACCATCTAGTAAATGGGTGCAATGGCACATCAGGCACTGCAGGCCGTCTTGACACCATGCGATGTCAACAAGCTGCTGACTGGCTGACCAAGGCTGCTGCTAGCTGCTGTATGGCATGGTTACTAGCACTTGCCAGGTGTTAGTGGTGTGGGTGTGCAAGCAACAGTGTGACGCCCCTGCACTGTCTGTATTGCTGTATACCTCCCGCTGCGTGGATGCCTGCTGTGCAGACTGCTACGCCAAAGCAGGCCGAAGACCTGGCGTCAGGCTACAAGCGACTGGTTGACACAGGGCCCGGTGGGATGGGGGGCAACTACCTGGCCCTTGCAATTACGTCCAGAGGGCTGGGGACGCCTGTAGGGTTTGACCACGGCACAGCAGGGGATGCTGGCGGTGCCTGAGAGCAGCAGATATGTAACCAGGGTTACGGCCTGTGAGCAGAAGGGTTGCGGTGGCTGCTGAAACTGCTGCTGCAGTAGCTGGATCTTGTACAAGACCACAAGGCCACATGTGGCCACCACAGTTGGTCAACATGCAGGTGATTGGCGTAAATCTGAATGCCTGCGCCCAAATGTGCAATTAAGTATTGCAAAATTGACGGAATAAGGAAAATAAAGCCTTGTGTTGCTTTACAATGCTCGATTGCATACTGAAGGCTGTTGTGATCTGCCCAGGCCTGCCTCCCTGCAGGGAGCCATGGCTCTGGGGTGCAGTTGTCCCGATCGTCCCTGTCACGCACAGTGCATGCAAGCCGTGCACACATGTACAATATTGACACTGGTCAGCAGGCGTTAATCAGTGCTGCAGATGCGGACACTCGTACTGCTCGTGGCTTTCAAACCCGGGAAGTTCGAAGCGCATCAGCTGAGCACGTGACGTGCTCTTTGTGTTCATCTGCTTGTAGGAAGTACTTTGATAACATCCTGGTGTTGCTCATAATGCCTACAGAAGCTCCATTCCGTGGTCAAGTAAGGCCCTGTAGCTAGACTACTGCTGCTTCAAGACAGCATGGCAGACAAGTAAGCACAGAGACCTTCCTGCCTGGCTACCATGATGCCTTATTTGTGATGAACGCCTTCATAATTGATCATGATCTGATGAACAGCTTTCTAGCTAGCATCAGGCCTGCTACTGTGCTGCTGATGTGATCAGCTTGGGAAAGTGTGCACGCTTGCTGTCCTGCTACTGCTGCTGCTCTTGTCACCCTGCATGCCCCTTGCGTCCTGATGTGATTGCTGCGTAATTACCTGCTTGTAGTCTTCCGCGTCCACCCCCTATACGTACCGGCAGGGAGCCATCAGCACCTGCAGGACCTGCCAGCACCAGCACAGCAAACCCTGTGCATACCTCCCATGCACCAGCAGCATCTGCAGGACAGCAGGGAAACTACCAGATTGCAGCACACATACCCCCTGGCTATGTGCAAAGTGTTCCAGAGCTATATGAATCACCAAATACAGTCACGCGGGCTTATCAGCGCAACATCAACAGCACATCTGTCGGTGAGCCTCTTTGAGCACGTGAAGCTGTGGCACATGATGGCTGTGCCAGGAAGTATGCTCGTGAATTGCCTCTCTCACGTTTGATCAGCTGCGTGTGCATACACTCAAGCTTTCAAGGCGGGTCCTTTGCCTGCCAACACCATGTGCCTGCTTCAAGGTGCCCTGCCTTGCCCTGCCCTGCCCTCCCTGCCATGGTGTTGTTTGTGCAGCGCAAAAGTCGACTACAGGCGTCAACAGCAGCTCTGTGGCAGGAGCAGCTGCTCTGAGCAACAGCAGTGATGGACAAGCAGGGCTGCAGCCCTCCACCATGAGCTCACAATCGGGGGCAAAGCAGCGAGTCATGTGGGGCAACAGGGCGCCTCTGCGCAAGGATGCAAGCTGGTGAGGCTGTGCTGGTCCAGCCAGACCGTTGGCAACCATTGGCCAATGCAGTTAGCCTTGTGAGCAAGCAATTGAGACACATGTATGCCACATCAGAGACACAGCTGGCCGCAGGACTCCGGGAGGCTGCACGACAGCAGGCTACTAGCTGCCGGACAGCCAGCACTCAAGTTGCAGCTGGCTCAACAGACCTCAGGCCAACTCAACTGACCTTGAAAGGCTCTGTCTGTCCCAAGGGGCACGTTGGTTCTGTTCCCAACCGTTGTGACAGGCCTGTGGCACCACTTGTCACTTGAACGCCGTTGCTGCAGGTTTGCACTCAGCATCCTGCTGCTGTATGTGGCAGCAGTGATCTACTACATGTACGTGCGCATCGCTTTCACGCTGGACATGAAGGACAAATGGTGAGGCCTGCGGGCACTGCAGCCCTGCTTGGCAACCTGCAGGTGTCACTGACACGATGGCATCATGATGGCTTGGCAACCATTTGTTCCCCAGTGTGACCGTCACACCTCAGTACGACACAGGCTGTGCAGGCTGCGCAACGATGAGGCCTCAAGTAGTACACTTGCTGGTTCTTGCAGCGAGTCAACTAATTACTGTGGTTGTCAGCCTGATGACTTCTAAAGTGCAAGCCTGCTGCCTGCCATGTCTATCCTGCAGGTACTCCATCATTGTGCTGGTGGTCGAGTGCATTGGCATCTCTGCAGTCATCCCGTATGGCCTTATCAATGTGTGCCACACCCACACATCTGGATCCCCGGGCCTCCCAGCAGACGACGGCACACTGCTGCCTGACAAGACGTAAGCTCTCATCACTCAGTCTGCTGCGGCAGCAGTGCGTCCTTGTGTGAACTGTGGGGCATGCTTAGAAGTATGAGGGCGCTGTTGTGTTGGCGTCAGCTGCTGCCCCCCCACCATTCCCAACTCACTAGCAGCATTGCATGCGCACGCCCTGTTCAAGCAAGCCTGACATGTGACGCTCCAGCCGTTGCAGCTGTCGTTCATCAGTGGCTCACCGGGTGTGACGGCTCCACCTGCAGGTTCACGGTTCGCGTGATGGTGCCCTGTTACGCCGAGCCCCTGTCGGTCGTCAGCGCCACCGTCACCGCAGCGATGGCAGCCGATCTGCCTCCAGGTAATCACAGCCACACAGTTATGGTGCCGTGTGACGCTTGTCTTTGCGATGGTGTGACTTGTTGCATGGCGGTCGCCTGCACTGGCTGCTGAAGACTGCGTGCGGCGCCGACAGCATGCGAGCACAACTGCACACCAGGGGTACCTTCTATTGTGCTTGCATCGATCATGAACACTACCAAACGACGTTTATGGGTGTGATCTTGCACCTTGCATGGCGTCGGCCCTTCGCCACTTTGCAGGCATTCGTCGCGAACTTTATTTGTGCGACGACAGCAAGGATCAGAACAAACGGATGTGGTTGGAGACGAACTACGGGGAGAGCTCTGGAAATGCCTCGAAGGGCAAGGTTCAGTACGTATCTGGCAGGTGCGCTGAGCTGTGCTCAACTACTGCACTTCATCAGCTAGCACGGCTGAGCCGTGGCTTTCGACACAGCCATTCCAGCCCCTGCGGGTGACTCATGTTACCAGCAAAACGGGTTTGACATTATGCGCACGTGGGGGGAAGCTGCACAGGCAGTTGGTTGGCCGGGTGTGGGCCTGGTTACCCAGGCGCCTTGTGGTCTGCTGCTGGCATTGTCACAACCATGGTCACCACGGTGGTGCATGTGCAGGACCCGCGCCAAGGGCGAGATCAACGGGAAGTCCGCCAACCTCAACAATGCGCTCAAGAACATCATCTACCAGGAGTACATCACCAAGCCAGGGCAGATCCCTCTGGGGGAGCTGGTGGTCGTGTTTGATGCAGACATGCAGGTAGGCACACGGCACGTAGCACAGGTGTGTCGTGCTGGCAGCTGTGCTGTTGCTTTGATAATGACTGCGCAGTGCGATGATGAGTGCAGTGATGAGTGCAGTGTCTGAGAGAGCAACAGCAGTGCATTACTTAGGTTGAATTACGCACGACTTATTTGTCTGCAGGCCAAGCCTTCCTTCTTCTGCAAGCTGCTTGAGGTAATGACCAATGATGATATTGCCATGTGCCTGTCACCCCAAGGCTTCAGCAACGTGGACCCGGCCACAGACATCTTCAACAACACCAACCAGCAGTTTTGGGAGTAAGTGCCGATCAAGCATGTTGAGTTCGCCCGCCCATGTCATATGTCGCAGCCATGCCATGCCTGAGTCAGCGCTGGCCGCCCGGCATGATGCTTGCTTTTTGGAATCTGGCACTAAGTGCACTGTGGCACAGCTTGGCAGCCTGCAGATGGTCACTGACCATCGCATGTGCTCCTGTGCGACATGACCGTCGTGTTGTGTGCTGCAGGTATGTGCTGCCTGGCCTGGATGCACTGGGCTACATCGCCTGCACAGGGACCAACTTTGTCCTGAGGGCAAGAGCCCTGGGCAGCGTGGGCTGGTTTCCAGGTGTGCACACTTGTTACTTGCTGCCAGTAACTGCAAAGCGCCTCGGGCAGGCTTGCAGTCCACCCATGGGCCAGTGCGCTTGAAATGGTGGCCGGCAACCAGCTTGTGCCAGGTTTGATCAGTCCATGTGCGGTGTGCTCAGCTAAAGCCTGACACTGTCACGGCATGCTGCTTCCCGGCTGCCCTGATGCAGAGTACTGCATCACTGAGGACTATGCACTCAGCATGGAGCTCAAGGCAGCTGGCTACAAGGGCGCGTACATGGTAGGGTGTCCTGCTGTCAACACTGAATGTTTGTGCATCTGTCTGCGGTGCTGCCAACCCTGCTGCTATGGCCAAGCTCTTCAAGAGCATGCTCGAAGCATGCTGTGCGTTGTGCGGATGTCAATGAGCCATGCTCACCTCCGATTTGGTGGTGCTGCCTTGTACCCAGGCTGAGTACCTAGCAGTCGGCGAGGCGCCCACAGAGATGCGCAATGTGCTAAGGCAGCGCAGCAGGTGGACCAAAGGACACATGCAGGTGCGTGCTCACAGTGACTGCGCATCATGTGACCGTCACACTGGTGGTCTTAAACACTGTTCTGTGGCGCAGATGCCAGTAAATGATGGCAACTATTTGTGGATGCCGTGCCAGGCTGGCTGATGACGTGCCACATCCACAGTCCCCTGTTACCAGCCATCGGTAATACACCAGCTGTTGCGACATGTGCCTTGCTCATGCTAAGGGCACTTCAAAATGACGAACTGTTGGCCTTGGCTTTTCCTGCTCTGCCACCATTGTGCAGGTGTTCTTCAGTGGCAGGAGCCCCCTCCTGCGCTGGAAGCTGCCCCTGCTGCACAAACTGCTGTACACCAACGGCACCTGGTCATACTTCTGCACTGTCGTGACGACCTGGACGTTCCTGCTGGTGCCGTTCATCAGCCTCATGTTCCAGATCCAGCCTGTCAAGTTTGGGCGGGAGTTCGCGCTCGCCGCGACGCTTTATCTGTTCGCCAACACGGTCGTAATGAACTACTTCCACGTCGCGGAGCACATGCGCGGCAGCTGGATGGCGAACGTGTCAAACTACCTGCTGGCATTCACCTACGCCAAAGCCATCACAAACACACTGCTCGCCAAGGTCCACATCAAGAAGAAGGCGGGCTTCAAGCCGACCGAGAAGACCGCCGGGCCGGCACGGCGGGCACGTCGGGCGCAACCGCGCAGATCCAAGCGGCACTCATGAATCGGCTCACGAGTCTGACAAGGTACGTGAGCAAGACAGATGTGGTTTGCCTGAAGAGCGTCATGGCTCAACATTCACGGAGGAAGACGTTTGTTGAAGACTGGGTTGAAGAACATGTTTTTGTCAAGGTCAGCACTACCCAGTAATCGCATGCAGCACCCCGGCCGCCCGATAATCGTACTTTTGACAAGCGTATGCTATGTGCTGGCTGATAATGTGTAGGCGCTTCAACCACACCACTGTGCCGCAGCTGTATCAGAGCCCAGCTACGAACGCAGGTAATCTCTCCGGCTGGCTGCTTCAAACCTGGCTTGGCATGCTACCTACTGCTGCTGTGAAATCGTCAACAGCATGTGCGGCCACACCATGACTATACACTTCTGCAGCTCGCTATCAAACTATGAGCAGGGTGCGCACTCAGCGGCTGGGCGCAATCTGCAGCAAATGGTACGATCAGTCACAGCTGCAGGGGCTCACCGGGACCCCATTGGTCCAGACCAATGGGTGGCTCCAACATGGCTCCAATTCACGCCCCTGGGGCCGCCCCAGTGCAGACGCCTGCCAGGCTGTGCTCTGCATGCCACAGGAAGGCGTGGATTGGAACCATGTGCCTTGACTCACTCAGTGTGGACAACAGCACCGCCCTTGTGCTGCTGTGCAGGTGCCAAGAAGAAGAAGGAGGACGAGTGCATCCCCGACAAGCTTGTGATGAGCCTGTGCCTCAGCCTGTGCCTCAACACCATCGTGCTGGGCCTGCACCAGGCATATGTGCGGGGGGCCCTCACTGGCTGGGTCATGCTGCCCATCCTGTGGGCCATTTACAACGCCATCCCCCCTGTGCTGTTCTTTGGCTATGTCTTCTTCCCTGACACCGACAGCTTCCACAACATGTGCTTCTGGCTGCAGCTGGTCAGCATGGCAAGTGCTTTGGGGGCAATCGTTTGCCTGTGGTTTGTGATGCCGGTGGTTTACTGAAACCTACCAAGCAGTCGGAACCACCATTGCTGGCACACTGCCTGCTGACTGTCTGCGACTGTGCTCGCCTGTGAGCTGTGTAACTCGCAGCTTCCAGGCTTTGCTGAAGCTCCAGGATCTGGTCATCTGGTTGTCTGGCACATGCATTTGGCAGTGGCACAATTGTTGTGTTGGCCACCAGTCCCCAAACCCCTCTTTGCAACAGCATAGGGCTTGCGTGTTTCCAGGGTTTTGTGCATGCAGCACCGGGACTGTAACGAACATGCAGCCATGTCCACGATGGTCCAGCTGCCAGAATCATCTTGCATGGGCTGTCAGCAAGGTGGCACAAGGTCCAGCGTGCACGAGTGTGGCACCGGTGCAGCACAGTGCCCAGCTGTCAGCAAGTGTGCACGAACAGCACACATGCCTTGCCTGCTTGGTGCAATTGAGCAATTTGGTCTTCCTGAAGAATTTCCAAATAGACTCTGTCCATAATGGGCACACATTTTGATGAACTCCAATGACAGAGCCGTGCTCAAGTCAAACCCTGTTTCAAATCACAGTACCCTGGACCAGGGTCCCGGGTTGTCCACACTCCTTCCTGTCGCCCAGCTTGCAGTATGACACTATGTACTTTCTATATGGTATAAGCTTGTGATCTTTATTCATTCACATATGCCAGATTACAGATTAGACCGATGCAAACATGTTTCTGCTGTGATCAGGTGATCAGAGTTGGGCCAGCAGCATGGAACCCGACAGCAGTCGACGGAGATCCTGCGACACAGATGCAACACGGCACTCTACTGTCGATTTTCAGGCTGGCCAAGGGCTGTGCTGCGTGGCGCCTGCTCATGGCCATGGCCTGCCACAATCTGTGCATGACACTCGATATCTCTCGCGTCTGCTGTCGTTTTGGAGCGGCAGAGGTGAGTGGCCGTGTCCTACAAGGCCTGTTAATACGGGTTGTGGCCTCAACAAGCAGCCCAGCAGAGGCGACCAGAACTTGCGACACCGTTGCCGAAAGAGCCATGCTGTGGTGTGCATGCAAGCGCGCACAAACAAGTATATAATGTGCTATGTCGTCGCTGGCGTCGGTCCTGCAACTGTATCCTGAACACAGTCTGCATGCCTAGGAGCCCAGACTCTGATCCAAGGCTCACTGACCATGCATGTGCCCTTCTGTGCACATGCAGGCGACAGTGCCAGCAGCTTGAAACTCTCAGGTCAGCCTCAAGCATCCCTGACCTCAGCAGCAGCCGCTG
Source organism: Chlorella sp. KRBP (assembly GCA_004335735.1). Lineage (NCBI taxonomy): Eukaryota > Viridiplantae > Chlorophyta > Trebouxiophyceae > Chlorellales > Chlorellaceae > Chlorella > Chlorella sp. KRBP. Next base: position 3,006 of record QAXK01009232.1, on the reverse strand, counting down.
CAGCCCCTCCAGATGTACAGCCAAGGCCCAGGCGCCTCTTGCTGCCTGCCTCGGCACCCCTCAGAGATCAGGCTTCCCTCCCTACAGCCACAAACAGCAGCAGTGGCCTGGAATACGCATATGGAACAGCATCAAACACATCCAAGCTCACATCAGCATCAGAGCTGCAGCCAGCCGCTGATGCAGTGCCCCTCCACAGCCAGCAGCAGTCCAAGGTTGACCTGAGCTCCGGCGAGTGCAGCTCACATCAGTATGCAGCCAGCTCCAGCACCCATGGCACAGTCAGAACAGCTGTATGCGCACAGCATGACACGCCCAACCCCTCTCTTGTGGGCTCCCACAGCACCAGCCAGTACTGCCAGCCAGCCAATGCCCGAGATGACCTCAGCAGCACAGACCAGGATGCGGTGCGCCCTCCCAGCCCCCCCGCGCAGCTGCTGCATAGGCAGCTGCAGCTCCAGCAGCAGCTGCGAGAGGCATCTGCATGCAGGACAGGTGACGTGGCAATGGCTGCAAGCAGTGACCAGCGGGGCGTGGCCTCTACTGCTCGCCTTACAGCAGGTGCTGCACGCCTCAGCAGCAGCAGCAGCAGTGAGGGAGGCAACAGTGGGGGCGAGGATGGCTCTGACGCCAGCACCAGCAGCAGCTCCCTGCTTGCACGAGCTGTGGCAGCTCTGGAGGAGCAGCAGCAGCACCTGCAGCCGGGTGCTGCTGTGGCGAAGTCCCTAGCGCCCCAGTTCCCCAGTCCCCTCTCTTGCCAGACCAGCGCCTCAAGCTCTGTGCCCAGCAGCAGCAGCTTCGGACCCCAGCAGAAGCTGAGCTATGCAGCTTGGCAGCAGCAGCAGGAGCAGCTGCTGGTGGCACTGCAGGGCAGTGAGGCAGCTGTGCTGTCAGGCCAGGGTGGGGCTGATGCTCCACCACCACCTCTTGCTGCTGCTGCTGCAGTGAGCACCTTGCCAGCCATCCAGGAGCATCCACCAGCTGGCAGCAATGGCACTGCTGATGCTGATGCTGATGCTGATGCTGATGCGGCAGGCAGCAGGGGTGCTGCTGCAGAGGGTGCAGCTGCAGCAAACTGGGACGGTGCTGCAGCAGCAGGCAGCACTGCAACATTGCTCGCGCCTGCTGCAACAGAGCCCAGTGGACATGCAGCTGGCGCAAGCATCAGCCATGCTGTTGCCACAGACACCGCTCCTGCTGTCACTGCTGCTGGCACAAGCAGCAGCCAGGCACAAGTCTTGCCATCCAGCACTCCTTGCAGCACTCCTGGCAGCACCATTTGCAGCGTTCAGGACACCCAGCACCCAGGGCCATCGCAGGACACCTCATGTGTTGCTGGCGCCAGCGCACACGCTCAACTGATCAACACAGAGGCCCGCCAGCAGCAGCAACAGACAGAGGCAGAGGAGGGAGATCAGAAGGACCACTGCAGTGCTGGCACAAGCGGCACCCAGGCAGCCACAGCCCCTGTTGACCCAGCCACAGACGGTAGGGCTGCCCCACCACCCCACCTAGGGCTGACAGGTGCACAGGCACAGGCCCTGCAGCACCAACACAAGCAGCAGCTCATGCTTGTGCTCAAGCCCCAGACAGCAGTGTCGTCAGCAGCAGCAGCAGCAGCAGGTGGCTCTCCTGCAGCAGGCAGGTCCCTTCCAGGCCCACTGCCCCTCACAAGCCCCCAGCTGAAGCTGCTGCAGCGTCAGCAGCGGCTCATGCTACTGCTCAAAAACCTGGACCTGAGCCCCAGCAAGCAGACACACCTGGCCACACTTCCTGCGGCACCCCCCTGCCCCAGCCCAGCAGACCCCTCTGCTGCTGCCGCCGCTGCTGCTGTGGGTGGCAGCAGTGCAACAGCCGCCAGCAGCACTGGTGCAGGTGGAGGTAGGGCTGGTGCACCTGAGCCCTGCATCCCAGCCCTGCCTCCACCTTCAGTCCCTCTACCAACACCAACAGCAGCGACAGACCCAGCAGCAGCAGCATCTGCTGTGCACCCTCACCCTGCAGTGCAGTCCCTTAGCTGGGGGCATCAGCAACAGCAGCAGCAACAGCAGCGGCAGCAAGATGACAGCCTGTCCAGTCCCTGTTCCTCCCCCACCTCAGAGTCAGCTGCTTCCGTGTACACCCTGTCAGCCTGGGACAAGTCATTCCTGCCCAGCAGCAGCCTGGCCAGCAAGGGCCTCTTCCCAGCAGCAGCAGCAGCAGCAGCAGCAGCCACAGCAGTAGCGTCTGGACCCAATGGGCTCAACCCGGCTGCTGGTGCTCCCCACGGCCGCCACGGCGGCAGCAGCAGGCGCAGGAGCGGTGCCAGTGGCGGCGACAGCAGCAGCAGCAGCAGCAGTGGCCGCAAGGTGACCACAGCCAGGCAGCTGTCCCTAGAGGCCAGTGCTAGTCAGTGGTGCAGCAGGGCTGGGCTTGACTGGCAGCTGGATATGCTTGCAGCAGGCGCTGCGCCTGCCTCACTCTGCCAGCTTGCTGCTGCTGACAATGCTGGCTCTGCAGCAGCACCTGCACATGTCATCAACACATCTGATGGGCTCGTGGCTGCCCCTGGTGCTGCAGTATCATCACACCTGCCAGCAAACCATGACACACCCAGCATGTCAGCAGCAGCAGGCCAGCGCAAGCATACTGCCAGTATGCTTGCAGCGGCAGAGGGTGGGACCCCTGGTTCCCCCACTGCTTCAGATGCTGCATCCACTGCCAGCCTGGCATTCACAGACTTGTGTTGGCCTCAGGACCAGCACAGCAGCAGCCGCAGCAGCAGGGCTGGCAGCGGCAGCTATGATGGCAGCAGCAGGGGCCGCCCTGCAGCCCCACACACCTACAGCAGCACAGGTGGCAGGCCCCCTTTGCCCAGCTGCAGCCGTGTTGATGCCACATGGCCCCAAGATATCACAGCACAGGGCCCTGCTCCCCCCCACAGCCTCCCAGGCAGCGGCAGCAGCAGCAGCAGTAGCCACAGGAAGCTGGCAGTCCTGGCCGCCATCACCAGGCAGCAGCAGCAGC
>QAXK01009230.1:0-11450 GCA_004335735.1 Chlorella sp. KRBP | reverse complement strand
TGAAGGCTAGGCATTGGCTTGAAAGTGTGTGGCCTGGGCCTCACAGGCCTGTTCAACACAAGCAGACCAATGTCTGGTCAGGAAAAAAACTTACACTGGGTAAACAGGGGTGTGCCTGATTAACACCGCAGCCTTGCAAGGCAACACTGACCGTGCAGGTGTCAACACCCTGCAGGACCCAGCTCAGCCCTACTGCTCCCCAGCTGCCTGCAAGCCAACTGTCATGTCCCCGCCATCCATCGCCGCCAAGGCAGATGCATCGTCCATCCCATATGCTGCCATCCCCTCGCCGCCGCCTGCATGCCCGCTCAACCCAAACGGCACAGGCACGCCCGTGCCTGCTGCTGCTGCGCCCCCAGCAGGAGTCGGGGTCGACGACAACGCCGCCAGCAGGTTCGTCCCTGCGATCTGCCCGATCTGGAAGGCTGCGGCTGCTGCTGCGTTGGCATCTGGCTGTGCCCCAGATGCTGCCGCCTGGTCCAGCTGCTGCTGCAGCTGCTGCACGGCAGCCAGCGCGTCCTGCCCTATGCTGCCAAACAGGAGGTTGAGGGCCTGCGGCGATGCTGACGTCAGCCCGCCAGCAGGCGAGGCGGTCAGGAACGCTGCAGCCGCCGCCGCTGGGCTGGTCAGGGCACCCGCGGCAGCAGGAGACACGCACGGCAGGGCCACAGACAGCTGCCCGTGCTGCTGCTCTGCGTCCTGCATGTCCAGGTCCATTGCCTGCCGCCCAGCTGCTGCTGCTGCTGCTGCTGCTTGCGCATCCTGCAGCAGCGGCGCAGCTGACGAGGGGTCATACAGCGCTGCGCTTGCGTCGTCTGCGCCTGCTGCATCCATCATGGCTGCATCACCGTCAGCGCCGTCAGCAGCAGCTCCGTCTGCCCCGTCATCATCAGCTGTGCCAGGGGGCCCTGCAGCAGTGACACAGCACAGCACGGCACAGCACAGCACATGCAGTCAGCACAGCCATGCAGTCAGCACGGCACAGCACAGCGATGACACAGCACATCACATGTACGCACTCACCACAGCGTCCGACCTGCATGGCTCCAAGTGGCAGACTTACACAACACATGCCTCAATAAGCCTTCGTTGGCTCCCCAAACGGGCGATGTGTTCCAATAGGTGTAGGCATATGTGACATGCCTTTCCTGACTGTTCGAGCCCGTACATGCCCACATGGTGATTGCAGGCAATGCAAGCAACCCCAAATGTTGCACAGCAGAAACACCATGCAAGTGACTCAAACACAACCCATGCATTACCTGTAGTGGTGTCAGCCCCCTCAGCCGTGGCCTCTTCTCCGGCGTCGTCACTCAGCCCCCCGCTGCGTCCGCGCGACTGGGAGCGCTTGGCGTTCACTGCTGCTGCCTGCCGGTTCATGGCCTGCTTGCGCCCCTCACTGCGCAGCGCCTCGATCAAGTCGTCCTGTGCAGGGAAGATGGAAACAGTGGTGTCCGCAGGCTACGATTAGCACACAGCCATGTCCACAAGCGTGACATCTGCTAAGGAACCTGAGACAAACCACACATGGTAGTGTGGCGACGAGCTCGGTTGATCCTGATGATTGATCAGGATGGCACAGCTGTGCAGAAGATTTTTCACACGGTTGCCATGTAAGGGGGCCTATGGACCTCTGCAAGGCGCCGCAAGCGACCCTCTTTCACTCAGTAGATGTATTTGCCATCAATTGCGAGCCACCGGCAGCCGGCCACTCACCTGTGCGATGTTCGTCAGCCATGCGATGTCCTTCTCGTACTCTGTCATGTCAAAGTTGGTCATGGTGCCCTTCATGCTGCCAGCTGCCCCATGGATCTCACACCACAGCATCATGCGGTCATAGGCGCGCGCAGCCTCATCCTCCTGTGGCCAAGGGCAAGTTGACTCTTCAGTTTCAGAATTGTGGGTGAATGTGGAGGTAAGCCGGAAGCAGCAAGCAAGCAGGGCCAGGCATGTCTGCATGAGCACTTCCATGTCTTAGTGCTGCCCCGGTCCGCTTGTCCCTTGTGCTACGGTCACATGTACCCCTTGTGGGAAAACAGCACCCCATGAGCGACTCTAGCTCCCAAAGCGGTGTTCAGGTGTCTCCTGAGCCATGTAACAGTAACAGTGACAGTAAGGAAACACTCCTCGATCCCCTGCAGCTGCGCCTGATCAGAGCTGCGCCTATTCACTCCACACCTGGTCAAAGCAGCCCAGGCTCGTGGGCTTGCCGTTGCGCCTGAACTGGGCCTCCCAGCGCTTAGTGGGGAAGGTCTGGTGCACGCCCCTGAACCTGCTGGTGAAGGTCCTGCCCGCTGTGCCTGCGATCTTGTGCACGCCCGCCCGCTGCTGTGCCCAGCGAGACCTCGGGTTCTCGCGCTCCCGCTGCTGCTGCTGCGGGCACGAAGTCGACAGGAGCAAAAACAGGCACAGCGTCAGCACAGGATGGCGTCCAGGCTACCGATGGAGTGTGTTTTGGTTCCCACGCAAAACACAACTGTATCCAAGGCAGCCCCAAGACACAGCATGCCAGACTTCCACACCCGTGTGCCCGTGCACATCCAGAAGCTTCCTTGCGCTTGCTCTGGGTCAAGCACGGCAGGACTGGCATCACAGGGAGGCGGGGGCTGTGTGGCACCCGAACATGGACCCAAAAAAACAGGCTGTGTGGCTCACTGTTGTCTCCTTCTTGGTGCTGGTTGTGTGTTTGCCTTTCTTGACTGAGCTCCAGTCCGCAACCTTACCCACCTGCAGACCAGCGACAAGAGACAAGCAGACAGGAGGGCTGGGAAGAGCTGCGGCGTAACAACAAGTGCATCATAAAAACCCGAGCACATTCGAGCAACACAGGACATGCTGCAGCAGGTGCCAGCACACCCTGCACACACAGCTGCTGCCGATGCATGCGCTGCTTGTGCAGGATTCTGCTGTCCATGATGCAGGTTGCTGCACAGACTGTGTCAATTTTGTGGCATCTCTTGAGGCTGGCACGCACTGTTGCGGGTGGTCTCTCTCCCCTCCTGCAGATGCCCGGCTGCAGGTCCTGTTGCTGCACTACCATTTGGAGGTAGATCTGTGGTCCAGGCGGGAAAACACCAAACAGCGGAGCAGCAGGACATGGCAGCTGGCTTGGTGTTTGTGGCTTGGATGTGTAACAGCGCCCACACCAGGGACTCACAAAGCAGGCCCATGAGGTGGTGTGTGCCATTGATAGTACACCCAAAAACCAGCTCGTGCTGCTCAATGCAGGGATGGGCGCAAGCCAACACTGTAGTTGTGTTCGCATAAGGATGTTGGGAGCCCTGCATGGGCCACCTGCTGCTCGTAACTGAGCAAAGAGAACAGCACCCGCGCAGGACAAGCCAGGAACAGCTGCCTGCTGGAATCGCACTGAGGCCCGTCCCCATGTCCTTAGGTAGACACGAACACACATTATTACCTGTAGCTGATGAAATCCCGGCGTCGTGGTGGCTTTGGGAGTGCTGGCTGGTTGCTGCTGACTGACACCCCAGCACAGCAGTAGTGACATGAGCAGCAGAACAGAAGTGAGAACCAGGTAGGCTTGGGCAGCTCATGCAAGACATCAGTCTGCCACAAATGCACTTACGCTTCATCTGCGGCATCAGGCGCGCTGACTGGGGCCTCTGCTGCGTGCACAGGCTCCTCAGCAGCACAAGCACCCTCCATCGTCACTGTGCTGCAGTGTCCTAAGTGACCGAGGACACGGATCAGTGCTACTTAACACCACGTATTCTGGCGATTGGATTACTTCAATCAAGGTACGAAATAGGCAAGCCCACTACTGTGTGCGTGAAGCTGAACTGCTGCTGCCAGTGCCAAAATAGCCTCGACTCGGTCGCATGCGCTGTTGATGCAGTCAAATTATTGATGAACATGTCAGGGAACGAGGAGGCAACTCAGGACTTCAGTACAACAGCTGTCCGTTCAAAGTCCGACAAGCTCAAACACCAACAGCTGGCCAGAGGGGCATTCAACCTGTCCGCTGTGTTGGCATGCTCGAGTGGCTGCCATCTTAATCAAGTGTCATGTCAGTGTGAGTAATAATTGTGAAGCAGGCAGCATCAAATGCCTGTCAGCCAGTGACAGAACCAGGCTGGCACCAGCCAGTGGCAAGCCCGAAGGTTGCATTGCACCAAAACATACAGTCACTTCGTGGCGATTCAGGAGTTTGCAGTTCTTTGTAACAACAGATCACCCGCTGTCGCACCACAGGCGATAGACCCAAGCTTGCAATGTAAGCCTCCTCGCAACGCCAGCTGCCTTGCTTCCCTCGTCAGCGTCCAAAATCATACTCTGAACTGCAGCTGTCGCAGCTGCTTGAGCCTATGCCACGACCCAAGCAGTCACGTCCACCTCACGCCCTATTTGCCCGCTGGTGGCGCTGGTGGCGCACCAAACCCAGGCAGCAGCGTCGACACAAAGGCATCTAGGGCACTGATGTCCCACGTCTCCGTGTGTGCTGTGATTTTGCCGCTGCTCTCGTCAACTGTGTAGACTGTTGTGCCAGTGTATGGCTTGATGGGCAGGTTGCCTGGTGACAACAGAGGCAGCAGCAGGGCAGGGCACACTGTCAGCACTGCAGGAACACTTACTTACTTACATGGCTCGGTTGCACCGAGCACCCATGGTAGGAGCCAACCGGCTCATGGGGTATAATTGTTTTCAACCTCAAAAGAGTCTGAATACAAGCGAGCCAGCGCCTGAGGCAGAGCATGGGTCGTGCAAAACCGCATCGCCTTCCTTTGCCCAAACAACGTCACACGACAGCATCCGTCGACAACTCCTGGATGGTGAGGCGGGCCAACAGGGTACAGCGGGAAGCACTGCTGCTGTGCTTTTGTTGCTTGGCCACTGCTGCTGGTTGGTGCTCACCTATTTTGAGTTTGCCCTCCAGCCTCCACCTCAAGGTGATGCTGTTGGGCCCACTGACCTCACTCGAGATCAGGTCCGCCTTGGACACGTCCGCGTCAAACAGGGCTGCTACGGCTGTTGTGTAGCGCTCCACACCTGTGAGGTGAGTCAGAAGCAGGCCATGGCAGCAGGGACAACATGTTACGCGAGCAGTCTGAAGTGGGGTGCTGCTCATCCCCTTAGCAGACAGAGGCTATTCGTTGCGAGGTAGCACTGTCAGCCAGGGCTGCTACGGCTGTTGTTGTGCAGGGCACCACAGCTGGCATTACCCAGAAGCAGGCAAGGCAGCAGGCAAGGCAGCAGGCGTCATGTGGATCAGGAGGGCTCTGAGGCACAAAGCAGCGGTGAAACTCGCTGATTTTACCGTACAGCTCATCATGTCCTGCTCACCCTACTCACAAACACTTAGCCTGGCTCAGCAGCGTATGCTCCTGTGACAAGAGGTCCACTGTACCCTAGTGAGTCATCATGCCCTGCTGGCACCTACCTTTCACGTCTGTGGTAGGGTCTTTGAAGCGGCAGTCAGGGGCGTAGATGTCTCGAGTCAGGTTGCCGGTAACATAGTACTGCAGGGTACACGCAAGCCAATGTGTGAGGCTGGCCGTCACGTAGATATCACTGTGCGTGCACACCAAAGCAATCACTAGCGCGCTGACAGACTGCTGCATGTTCAACCCACACCTGAACTGCCAGGTTTCAGCGAGTATCAAGTGATTGAGCTGGTAGGTTGTTTCAGTGATTTGGGAAAAGCTCAACATGGGTCGGCAAGGGCTCTATCAGATCAAGACATCAATCCACACGCATACGGTGGCAAGGCAGAAGCCTCTGGGCCCTGTTGTGAGCCAGCAGAAAGCAATGGGGCTGGTCTGATGCTGCTGCTGCTGCTGCTGTTGTTGATGCTGCTTCTGCCAAGTTGCTGTCCTGAGCATGGGACCCTGCGAAACCTCACCTGGCCCTGCTGGAAGTCACGGTCGATGGTTTGCTTGATCTGGTCCAGCTGAGCTTCTGGCAATGCGTGTGCAGCTTGAGCCGGCCACATCATCAAAGCAGCTGCTGCTGCAGACGCCACAGCTACTGACACCGTGTTGAAGCTGCTGTGCTGTATGCTGTGCAAACCCTCCAATGGCAGGTGCAGCTGCTGCTGTGATGCCTGGCACAACAACCGCGCATGCTTTGTCACTTTAGCACGCGAAAGTACTGCAGCTGGGCGTTGGGTGGTGAACGGGGTCCATGACTTGCTCGAAAGACAGCAGGACATCCTGTTGAGAGTACCACTGGTCTGCACTGAAGCAGCAGCAGTGTCAACTTGCTTGCAAACTACTGCACAAAACTCGCCGCAGTCACGAGTTGTACAATAATGTCACCAAGGGGAATGTCACAGGAGCAATGTCAGCGTTGGCGGATCCTGGTGATGACACCTCATGATCACCGACGATCTGCATTCTCTGACTACGCCTATCCAGAATAACCGAGTTTCAGATGCATGATGACACCTGCAGCTATTTAGACATGCATTTACCGATATAGAGCCGCGCACTGATGTTGGCAGGGCGACCTTTGCTGCTCTCAACAGCAGCAGGTGTGCTGTGGGTGCTGTGGCACGCCATCCGCCATGTAGCACAAAACCGCTCAGCGCAGCAGCATCCTATTCCTGCAGCGACATTTGAGCTAGAAGTCACAGCCAGGCAGGCCAATAACAAGATAGAGGTTGTGCTGTTGCCGCGCTCCTGCACCGAAGCTGAGGCTTACTTGGGCTCAGACAGGGACCTGGCACATGCCCACATTATTGGTCTGGATTGTGAGTGGCAGCCAGAGCGACGGAGGGGCCATCACTCCCCCGTTGCCTTGCTGCAGCTGTGTGCTGGCACGCGATGCTACCTGGCGCAGCTGCTGCATATGGACGATGTGCCGTCTCAGCTCAGGTACATTCTGGAGAACCCCCTGGTCATCAAGGTGCGCACATGACACTGAATTGTCAAGGTGACACTGGATTACACAATGAAGAAGGCAGCACTGACATGGCTGATTGGTATCTGTCACAAGCCACTCTGCTGGCGTAACTCATTGTTTACCTGGCACACTTTGGAGGAGCCTGAAAGACCAACTCACCGGGCCTGTGTCTGCTATATACCACCTGACATGTTTGTATTACATGCACAACATTGCTGCTCTGGCTGTTCTGGCTATTATGGCTGTTCCTTCTGGCTTTTTTGGCTGTGGTGGCACCATGGCTGTTCCGGCACCAAGTAGAAACCCTCATTTCATGTGCAGCACATGCTTCCCTGAACTGCTGCTGCCCAGGTGGGTGTGGGCATTGGGCAAGACGCCAAGCGCTTACTAAGCGATTACGCAATCAGGGTTGCGTCAGCAGTGGACCTGCATGACGTCATCAGGGCTGTCCAGCCTGACATGCTGACGGGAGGCTCCAGCTTGGCGGCACTCAGCAGGTGAACCTCGGCGCCTTGAAGCATCAAGCATAGTCTAAAGACTAGCTAGCCCTGCTGTCATCTTGACTTCACATCAACAAGATTGTGTGATCCTCCTGTTCTGTGGCCTTGTTTGGATTGGCCTCTGGCTTCTTATTTGATACAACAGGCCTGCCAAAAAAAATTGCACTGCATTGTAACAAGTCTGCTGAGCTTCCACCGTGGTCTGCTTGACTTGCAGGACCCTCCTGGGTGTTGAGGTTGACAAAACCATGCAGTGCAGCCACTGGGGTTCAACACAGCTCACAAAACCCCAGCTGACATATGCAGCCATGGATGCATGGATATCCCTGCAGCTTACACAGCAGCTGCAGGGGCAGCTGGTGGCGGCGGACGCATGCCAGAATCTCGACAAGCAGCAGCAGCTGCGGCAGCAACAGCAGCAGCAGCAGCAGCAGCAAGGGGACCTGAGCATGCCTCTTGAAGACACACGCAGCTGTCCCAGCAGCAGCCTTGAAGGCAGCGCTGAAAGGTCTGGTGTCTCTCGTCAGGCATCAAGGGCTGTACATGCTGCATCAGACTCTCTGGGGCTGCACAGTCTGCTGCTGCCATTCGCACTTCATCAGCCAGCAGGCAGCACACAGCAGGTGATGAAGGGCCAGCAGGGGCAGGGGCAGCGGCAGCAGGGGCAGCGGCAGCAGGGGCAGCGGCAGCAGGGGCAGGGGCAGCATGGACAGCAGCAGGGGCAGCAGGGGCAGCAGGGGCAGCAGCAGCTGCAGCTGCCCACCAAGCAGCAGTGGGGTGTGGCCCAGAGCCACTCTAGCACGATGTCTCCTACTGGAAGAGGCCCGATGCTGCCAGCTCGTCACTTACACCAGCAGCAGCAGCAGCACATTGGTCACATCGCCACTGACTTGCTGCCTGGTGCCGCGCACAGGAGCATGCCTGCACGGCAAGCTGGGACCCTTGTGTTGCATACGCACACGCAGCAGCAGCAGCAGCAGATATCCAAGGCTGCGGCTGTGGTACTGCGCTTGCTGTACCAGCTGCCGATGCTGCCCCAGGAGCAGCAGACCGTGCTTGTGTGGCACGCTGCATGGGCGCTGCTGTGGCTGCAAAGAATGTGGAAGGGGCAGCAAGCCTCAGGCCAATCAGGATCACTGTATCACTGGCCCATCCAGCAGCAGCTGCAACACCGACAGCAGCAGCAGCAGCAACTGGATGTTACGGGACACCGAGACACACACCCTGCTGCATCACTAGCCCAACAACAGTGCCAGCAGGAGCAGCAGCAGCAGCGGCAGCAGCTGGCTCGCCTGGGGCTGCACTCACATGCCCCGCGCACCAGCATCTACGAGCGGCTGCAGCAGCTGCGGCCAGCCCGCATGCCGACTCGAAAGTGCCTGCAGTACGAGAACTGCAGGATACTGTCGCCGCAGGGGGTGGGGCTGGCCACTTGTGGCGTGAAGAAGGTCCGCTGGTACCTTGACCGGGACCTTGCTGAGCTGGTTAGTGAGTCCCCTCCTGTGATTAAGCTGAAGTTCACACCCAAGGGCAGGTGAGGTCATTGGGTGAGGGTGTTGAGTGAAGGGGTAGAGGTCGTGGGGTGAGGGTTTTGTTTGTTGTGCCCTGACCGGGGCCTCGCTGAGCTTGTCAGCGAGTCCCCTCCTGTGATCTAGCTGAAGTTCACACCGAAGAACAGGTGGGGTCCTCGTCAATTGACGCAATTGCTCGTCCCTCGCAGCCTCTGGAAGGTTCTGCTCAGCTCCCTGTTTGCGCTGTGCGCTTCCCTGCTTTGTGCTTCCTGCATTGGCTTCCTGCATTGTGCTTCCTGCATTGTGTTGCCTGCATTGTGTTGCCTGCATTGTACTGCCTGTAATGTATTGTACTGCCTGCAGGCCAAGCGGGACCGCAAGTGATTGAAGGTGGGAGGGACCTACTGCTGCTGAAGCTGATGGCACCAGTGCCTGGCCATGCTGCCCCCCTTTGCAGAGCTGTAGGGCTGCAGCACAGTCTGCCAGCATATGCTGTGGTGACAAGAACAGCAGCAGCAGCAGCGCCACTGCAAGGAAGCAGCAGCAGCCTGAATGGCAGGGCAGCCCCAGCAGGGCAGCAGTGACTGTGCAGTGGTGGCTGGGGAGTTGGTGTGGCAAAGCACTGGCACGGCAGCAGTGACTGTGCGTTGGTGGCTGAAAAGTTGTTGTACAACATGCGTTTGGCAGCAGTGGTGTTTGGGGTCACTGCAGAGTGGTGGGCTCCAGTGGTCGGCAGGCCCTGTTGCCGAGCCAGGTGGCTGCACATGATAGCAATGAGGCACCGCTGTTGGCAGGAGGTGTACCCATGTCGCGTTGTGCTCTATCAACGGTGATGCCCTGGTTTGGTATGGTGTCATGCAGTCCCTTGTTCAATGGTGTTGTGAAACAGAGCGGTGTTGGTAACCAGGTGACTGCCATGTGTGGGCCGTTGTGTAATGCAACACATGGTTAAAGAGGATCTTGTGGGCCCCGGCAAAGGCGGCTGTAAGGCACTTGGTGCAGTGACAGGGAACAGCCTGGCCTCAGATGCAACACCGCAAGGATAGCCCTGCCATACACTTGGAAACGTGGACACGGTGCGACAGCCTGCAGCATGTGTGTGAGGGTGGAGGGGGGGGGCCCTTGACCAACCCAGAGGTACACCGTGTACAGCAGTGAGCAGCAGTGCACTCTTGTCAGTGTGGACACACACCGCATGTCGATGTACACATTCGGTTGGACAGTCAGTACACGGCCCCAACACTCTTTTCGAACATGTGTCCAGTTGCTGGAAAAAACGATTCTGGCGCTCTAGACTCACGCCCGCCCGAGGCCTAGAACAGGGCGTGCGCAGTGGCTTCTAGTAAATAAGCAGCATTATATTGCAACCTATCCAATGCAGCACTGATGAAAGACAAGCAACACATCCACTTGCTGTGTCTGAGTCAGGTCTTGGCCCAGCCCCGTCAGCATCGGCTCGCTCCGTGTAGACCGACTGTGTCCGTGGACTGACTCTTGAGCATTATCAAATTTTATTGCAAAGATGATATGAGTATTTGAAGTGACAGAATGATGGGTCGCGATGTATTCTGGGTGTTGTACAGCCACAGCAGGTCACATGCTGCTCTGACTGTTGAGCTCATGGCTCTTGATCAAGACATATCCACCCCACTTGCAGCAGCTGGTACGCTTAAGCACTCAAACAACGTAGTGCTGGAGTGAATGAACTGTCCTTACAAGCGCATGTCTCTGCAGAAACAATACACACAGCAACATGCCTGCCCAATGGTAGCTGCAAGGCTGTCTCATGCCACGAGACCTGTAGATGTACACTGCTGCAGCACTTGTCCAGGCCATAAATACAACGAGACGACTGCAAGGTGATTTTCATGGCGGTGCTTCACCCTTGCGGCATGTGCCTGACACACCCTGCAGCCCTGCCATGTGATGAGATTGGCAAAAGCTGTGACGACTGTCGCTGTCAACGCTTGTGCACAGCCTTGAGCCCTGCCAGTATGCTGCAGCATGCTGCTTGGCTGCTACAGCAGCTGGTGTGCCTTTTGCCACCAATGCCAGCACCACATGAAGCTGCCGGGCCTGCAGGCAGCATGACCAGACACATGGACACACTGGCTGAGCAAGAAGCCCATTATGGACAACACCTTTGACAAGGTTCCCTCACCCAACTATGATAGCATCGTGTGACCCACAGCGTCAAGAGTAGGGGTTCAAACATACAGTACAGTGTGTGCGGCAGCCTGTGCTGACTACGACACCAACTCCTGAGCACGCCCCCTGCATACCGCCTCTGACTCCTCACAGGCCCAGAAAGGAAGGAAAAACTAGGCACTTCTTTCACGCTGCTGCGCAGCACGGATCTCATGTGCTGGCTGAGGCCGACACCCACCAAACATGTCCCAGAGCCCCAGTCACTCCTGCACACACGGCTGCGCCACACAGCCATGCGGGTACTGCCGGACCCAGTTGGACACACCTGTGCTGCTGCAGAGTATATAAGTGCACCTTCACTGTGTGGCCGCCAGTGGCTGGAGCCAGCCCCCGGGGTGGGAGGGCCTGCTGAAGGGTCTGCTGCTGCTGC
>QAXK01009222.1:0-33012 GCA_004335735.1 Chlorella sp. KRBP | reverse complement strand
GGCGCTCGGTTCTACCGGGCCATGTAAGAGAAGTGAAGTAAAGTATTCCTGTTGCTGCTGCTGCAGGCTGACCTGCAGGACCGTGACTTCACAGCAGAACGCTACCAGCCCATTGTGGTTGGCAGCTCAGCACACAATGCGCTGGCATCAGAGCAGTCAGCAGCTGAAAGGCTGAAGGCAGAGGCGCGCACAGGTGGGTGTTGACGCTGGACATGGAAGGTGCGCGAACCACCAGCAAGCTTTGGTTCCTGGCTGTGCAACCACGCTCTCGCACCCAGGAGTAGCTACAGTAAGTGGTCGCTAAGCTCATCACAATACATATAAAAAAGCCAAGACACTTACATCTTGTGACGATTCCTCCATGCAACTCTTTCATCATGCGCTGCCGTTGTCCTGCCTTCCATGTGCCTGATGTATGCCCCTTGCCTGTTCACAGCCCACAAGCTGATCATCCCCAGGCGCCCACCTTGGGATGAGACCACCACACCAGACCAGCTGGATGCACAGGAGAAGGCATCCTTCCTCAGCTGGCGCAGGTGTGTAGCACTTGGCAGCTGCCGTGCGCAGGGGTTGACCGCGCAGAAGGGATGGAGCTAGCAAACTGTGCACAGATGTTGGTGCAGTATGCTTGCAGCACATGAGGGCTCTGACCGTTGGAGCAGTGGGAGGCTGCAGCTTGTACCATGAAATGTTGCAGCAGTTTCGGCCAGCGCTGCAATCAGTGATGTGGTGTTGCAAGCATATTGCAGTATGCTTGCGCCTATGTTGCCACAGCTTGAAGTGTGTGATTACTCGACTGTACGTCCATTCTTGTGTGTCCCTGCAGGCAGCTGGCAGAGCTTGAGGAGGAGGAGGGGCTCCTGCTGACACCCTTTGAGCGCAACCTGCAGGTCTGGAGGCAGCTGTGGAGGGTGCTGGAGCGCTCTGACATCGTGGTGCAGGTGTGTGCCGCATGTTGGGACGTGCAGGCTATTGTACTGCTGTGCCACAGCGGCCACAGCGGCCACAGCGGCCACAGCGGCATGCATGCATACCTTGGCCTGCTGCACAAGGTGTGGCGTGCACATGTGGACGGGCTCCAAGTGCAGCCTGAATATGTGTAGTGGCGGTTGTGACAGTGCATAAAAAAGCGACATCAGACAATGTCTTTGACAGAGCTTGCCATGCCGTGCTGTGCTGTGCTGTGCTCCCGCAGGTGGTTGATGCACGAGACCCCGTGACATACTTCTCTCAGGACTTGGTGGACTATGCCCTAGAGCTGCACCCCACCAAGGCCTCCTTTGTGCTGCTCAACAAGGCAGACCTGCTGCCAGCAGCACTGCGGGAGGCCTGGGCAGACTACTTTGATGCCAAGGGCGTCAAGTACGGCTTCTGGAGTGCCTTTGCAGCATCTGAGGCACAGGCCAAGGCACGGCATGATGCGACAGCGCTCGGCCTGGCGGGTTACACTACTGAGGATGTCACGTCACACTTCTGGGACCTGCTGGGCGTGCCGAAGGAGCAGCGTGCGGTGCCGGAGCCCGGCAGCAGCAGCAGCAGGACGAGGATCCTGCCAGTCGAGGAGCTGCTGGACATACTAGAGCAGATGGCCAGGACAGCAGTGGATGCAGCAGATGATGACGACACCCGCAGGTGAGGCTGGTTGGTGGATATCCTGTCACACAGCTGCTGGTCGTTGTTGGAGCAACGTCCGTCTGGCTTTGCACATAGGTTCTGCATATGACTTGCAGCCCTTTCACCTGAAGCATAGTGTGGTCACATGCAGGCATGCATGTGCCATGCTGTTCCATGCACACAGCCATCCTCTTGCAGTGAAGCATTGCAGCACTTATCTTGATAACATGCTTGCTGTCGCTTGTGTTTGCTGTCCCTTGTTTTGACCACAGGCAAGACCCCACCCGCCGCCTCATGGTTGGCCTTGTGGGGTATCCCAATGTGGGCAAGTCCTCGACCATCAATGCCATCTTTGGATCCAAGAAGACTGCTGTTGCACCCACACCCGGCAAGACCAAACACTTCCAGACACTCAACATGACACCCACTGTCTGCCTCTGTGACTGCCCAGGTAGGTTGATCAGAGTCTAGGGTAGCTCAAGGTTACTCAAACCCTACCTTTAGTCATGGTTAATCATGGGGTTACCGCATGGAGGCTCTGGTGTTAAGTACTCAGCATGTGACGTAGGTGCTTTGTGCCTGCAGTGGGGTGCTAGAATTTCTGAGTCCTGCTGTATCTGTCAGCACCCAATCAAGGACGATGCGTGTGTGGCGGCATGTTGAGTTGCTCCTCGTACAAATGGACTCCTTTCCCATATCAAGACTCCCTTGTCTGGCAGGCCCAGCACTAACATGTGATGCTGCATGCTCGCTGCGTCTACTGCTGCACAGGTTTGGTGTTCCCCCGCTTTGCCACCAGTAAGGCAGAGATGGTGGCAGCAGGTGTCATCCCCATCGACCGGCTGACAGACATCAGGGCACCTATTGATGTGGTGGCCAACCGCTGTGGGCAGCCACAGCTGGAGGCTGTCTATGGCCTGCAGCTGGGGCCCAGGACGCTTGATGCAGCATCTGCAGCAACCGCAGACATCAACGCAGCGGCAGCAGGCGCTGGCAGCACCAGCAGCAGCAGTGCTGCAGGCAGTAGTGTGCCAGCAGCACAGCAGGGCGCAGGGCATTCGTCTGCAGCAGCAGACCAGGTATTCCTGTCCATGGGCACGAGGCTGCTGCGCAGCTTAGCCAGGGCCCGTGGTTGGGCTGCAGGTGCTGGCTTGCCAGATGAGGTGCGTGCTGGCCGGCAGATCCTGAGGGACTACACCAACGGCAAGCTGCTGTACTGCAAGCGGCCGCCTGGCAGCCCCCAGATTGGGTTTGCGCCTTTGGTCGCACCCCTGCCGGGCACTGTCAACGGCATGCAGCTGGAGCAGCAGCAGCAGCAGGGTGGGGTCAGCCGGGCACCTCAGTCGCAGCAGCAACGGGAGCAGGCTGCAGCTGCAGTGTCGCAGCAGCAGATGGACGCAGCAGGCAGCAGCAGTGGCAGCAGCAGTGGCAGTGATTCGGAAGGCTTTGATGCAGACGCAGGCCTGCCTGCCTCTGCTGTCAGTCCTGCTTCAGCGGGTGCTTTTGACGCGTCCGCGCTGCTGCTGAGTGAAGCAGACCTGGAGCTGATGGAGGGTTTAGGCATCGGCCAGAAGGCAAAACCCAAGCGGCCCGACCACAAGTTCCACAAGAAGGCAGCGCGCAGCAAGGGCACCCGTGGCCTGCAGGCAGATGCAGGCGGGTATGACGGAGCAGCACTCAGCACAGGGAAGAAGGGCGGTCTCGTACGTGTTGGGGGCTACTAAGGGCCACTCAGCCACCTGTTGAGTGTGTTGATGTGTCCTTTTGTGCTGAGGGAGTAGCCGATGTGTGCATGTCCACGAGCTTGGAGGCTGCCGGCTATGGTAATCTGGCAGCTGGGCGTGTTGCATGGTGGTCTGCCAGGGCCGTAATGCTGCTTTTAGGCAGCTTTTGTACTGTGGCAGGGTTGCAAAACCCTGAGAGCTTGGTGATTCCGTTGTGTGCTCAAGATTGTACCATATATGACCAGTAGTGAGGCAGGTCCTCACAGGTGGTTGGGCAGGAGGAGAGTGGGAGGAGGTTGAATGTTGTCCGTTGCGAGCAGAGCAATCGCTGCAGCGGCGGGTTTGTTGATGATGGCAGTTGTCATCCTGATGACATAATGTATGCGCAAACAGATTGCCGCTTCGGGCTGAAGTTGTGGTTGCAGCACATGTTTGCACCTGTGGTTACATGCAACGGCCCCAATGACAAGCTGCATGCCAGCCACTGGTCAGCTCATGGGATTCACCTGTCCTTAAAAGATGACGACAGTGCCAAAAAAATGTCTTTCTGCAGCGCAAGGCGTGCTGTTGGGCTGCAAAGTCTCCTTCAGTAGCTACGACACACTGTGTTGTGGGGTTGTGACAGGGCCACAACTGACAAGGTTCCACTACAAGAGTGGTCGAACATAGTCACGGTCATCATCCAATCGCTGGAGCGGTTATAACACATCTACTTGTACTAAAGTTTGTCGTCAGGGCTGGTAAGCGGTAGCAACCCAACAGTGCTGCCCAGCCATTGGCAAGTTTGCAGCAGCACCATGACCAAATACAGAAACAATCTTACAGCTGAAGAAGCCCCTAACCACATGATTATGACCATGCCGTACGTCATCAGGTGCGGAAAAGCGCAGTTGCGTTCACCAAACATGTATCTTGCCTCAGGTCGATAGGGCTGAAGCAATACCTTGAGCGCAATGATGTGGCAGTGCATCCTCGATGGTGGATGACACAGTGAGTGTATCTTCATGCTTGTTACGGTAATGATCACTGCCTAGCAGTCAGTGATGGGTTGCACCCATTGGTTACAGCAGCCTGTCATTGCCAGCCCAGAGCCGCTGCTGCCGGAGCGCCAGGTCAGCACACATCACACTCTGCTAGTTCTGTTGCTGAACTGTCAGCACATGCTTGACAGCCACTGCAGCGACCATCCCACCCCCCAAACAATGTTTCCCTCCGCGTAAAGCTTCCCAGTCGAACTGCTATATGTCTTACCAAATCCACGCTCTGCACAACAGCAATGCTGAGTATTTGATCACCCAACCTGGTCTGCAGGAGGCGCGCAAACAGTCAAGTATCATACAACAGTGCTGAGTATAATAGGATAAGTATTGAGAGTGAGGATTTTGTACTTAATCGCAGAGATAGCCAAGCAGACGCGCACAGGATAGGTATGTGTCTGCAACACTGTTGGTGTGGCAACTATGGGGCCCAACAAGCAGTGCGCCACAGGCAGCCACGCTCTGGCTGATGTGTGGAAACAAATGAAACACCGATGCTGAAGCTGGCCAAGAGGGGGTGCAAGTGTATGGGAGGTCTAATCAAGTACAAGATGCCAAGACACACAGCAAAGCCCCCACAGCGCGCACTGCGGCGCGATCACACATCAAACCCCTGATTCTGTGCGTTCCTGTACTGCTCTTAATCCATCTCAGAACAAACAAGAGCGTAACGCTGCAACCTGAAAACAGATGTTGGCGTGCAAGCAAAAGGGCAGTTTTAGTACAAGCATACAAACCAACACAATCTTCTGCGTGAGGCAGGTTCCACTGGCAATCAGTCTCAGTCAAAGTGGGACTGCATGGACTCCTTGATCTCCTTGTTGGTCATGTTCTGTGGCAGCTGAATCACCGTCCCGTCTGGGCCAGTCACCAGCAGACCCTTGCCGGCTGCTGGTGCCTCCAGCATGGGCGTGCTGTCAATGCTGGCGGTCACCTGAACACACAAGACAGCGGCAGGCACAAGTAGAAGCCAAGCTGCCAGCATCAGGAGGGTGAACATTCGCATAGTGTGATGATGGGCTTGGACTCATGCGTTGCAGGCAGTTTCATTGCAGCATGTCCATGGTGCTGGCACTCAGGGCATCATGCCAGCCAGGCTGGCCCTCCTGGGTCGACAATGGAACGCAGTTTGCACTTTGCATCTGCTGACATACATGCAGGAGCGTGTCTGGGTGCACATGTGGCTCAACCAAGTTGACAGGTCACCCACCAGCTGCTTCTCCTCGCCTCCAGCCATGTCGCGCCCAAGCCCCAGAGTGGCATTCAGCCACACAAAGCAGACCACCATGTAGGCAGCAGCAGCCACCGGGAGTGCGCCAGACATGCTGCCACAGAGCAGCAGCGCAGCCTGTAGCGCAGTGCAGCAGCAGTTGCAGATGGCTCATTTACTTGACGACACCAACCAGCAGACACATGGCATGTCCAAACTACTGTTCGCAGGGCCACTGGCAGAGCACGTGCCGACAAGTGGGGGCATGTATGCCGGTTCTGCTGCACCTGGGTTGGCAATACTGTCATGGCATGGACGACATCCCCAAGTGTTTCCTGCACACCTGCATGAGCCAGCTGCCTCCTGTCTTGCCGATCTGGTTGCCCAGCACATCCACTGCCGCCTTGCCTGCCTCCTTCTCTTCCTTGCTCATGGTGATGAACACCATCTCCTTGCTGGGGTCAAACAGGCTGTACTTGGCAGCACGGCCAAACACCTGCAAGGCATGCGCGGCGGCACACACCATAGTCAAGAGCTGGGCATCCGCCTGGCGGCGAGACACTGTGAAGGCCTCAAACTTGCATGCCTTTCAAAACAGCAAGCTGCCCCTTGAGTGCAGCTACATCCTTCCCTGCGGCGCTACTGGCGATTGTACAATCTTGAAATGACGTGGTTCGTGGCTGCACTCTACTGAACAGTTCCCAGTGAACTGGTGCTAGTATCCTCTGCAAGTGAATGGGCTGCCCCGCCTTACCTGTGCGATGATCCCTGCAGCTGGTCCCAGGGCCAGCAGCATCGCCAGTGCTGTGCCTGGCAGTGCAGTGCCGGGCCCGAACAGGCTGCCAGCAAAGAAGACAGCTCCTGACACCAGCAGGACCAGAGGGGTCGCCAGCGCACTGCCGCCCCAGCCCAGCACCTGCATGCAGGACGCGCCAGTCAGCAGGTCTCCGACATGAATGCTGACCCACCTTCAAGCCACCAGCACAACCCGCAGCAAGTTGACCATCCAAAACATCGCAGCCAAAAAAGCTGCCCTTTGCAGAGAAAAACCTCTGCCATGTGCTGGCATACGCCGCTATGTCATGACGTCGACCAAAAAGCTGTTTCGGGGCTGTGGAGCATTGCGGTGCTGCATGCCCTAGCACCCACCTGGAAGATGAACTTGGACACCAGCATGAGTGCAATGGTGCATGCACCTGTGAAGGATGCAACATCCGCCATCACAGTGGCATACGCTGCTGTTGATGGGTACAGCAGCCTCATCTGCCCCTTCCAGACAAACCCAAACAGCTTGTGGCAGATGCCGTAGCCCATCACCTGCAGCAGCAGCAAAACAAGAAGCTCCAGTCTTGACTGGCCAGCACCACAGCATGTTGCTGAAGACAGCACCCACCCTGCGTGGTCAAATGCCAGTCGGGTGGATACTGCCTGGCTGCTGGCATCATGCATCATGCTGTCACTGGATCCAGGCGCACAACCCAACAAGGATTCAGGGCAGGGGCCGCAGCTTGCACTCTGATTGAACATGCTCAAGGTCCCTGCACCCTCGTCTACATGGTAACACAGCTAAGGACAACCCAGTTCCTGCGGCCACCGACCATCAGCGTGAGGTTGAGGATGCGTGGCGAGCTTGTCAGCAGCTCCCATGAGCCCTTCTTCTTCTGCCCTCCGTCAGCTGGCTTCTTGTCCTTCTTCTGCTTCTTCTCCTTGTGGCTGGTGACATAAGGCAGGATGTTGGTGTCAACATAGCCCTTGACCACGCACATGAGGCCTGCCATGGCAATGATGGCCAGAGTCAGGATCTGTGACAGAGGCGGCAGCACGGAAGGCATGCAGCAGATCAGGGCAGACCAGACAGTCATGGAAGCTATGCCCAACGTACTTATGGAATCATACATGCTTCTGTGCAGTGCAGCTTCTTGTGCCAACACCGGATTGTGAGGAACGTGCGTAGTCACTGCGTGCGCTCCCGCCAACCTATAAACATGCACTTGGGTCGCTGGAACATGCAGGAATGGTGTGCAGACATACATACAGCCTGCTTCCATGCAGCCAGTGTGGCCCTGCATCACAGAGGCCTTCAAAAGAACATCTGCATGGGCAGCCGACGCGCAGGGCTGGTGTTGAACTCAATCGATCTGCAACCTGCTGCTCACCCACACCTGCTGCTCACCCACACCTGGTGTACCATACCTGCAGGCTCAGCACCTCATTGTCCTTTGCCAGTGTGTAGCTCACAAATCGTGTGAACCATCCAGCCAATATCAAGCCAAAGTTGGCGAGTATGCCTGCACAGTCAATGGCCAGCGCACACAAGGCGATGCCTCAGATGCAGGTGCTTCTGCAGTGTCAGCCAGCAACTTAAAGAAGCATGAGCCGGATGAAACCATTGACTATGCTCACAGCCAGCTCTTGCAGGACTCACCTAGCTTGGGATACACATCCTTGGCCTCATCCACAGTGCACAGGTCATCAGCAAGGGACCTGCAGCATGACCACACAGCACACACAATGTAAGTGCTGATCAACACGCCAAGCGCCGACAGGTCCTTGCGTACATGCACCAGGCGGTGCACCAGGCAAGCATACTGCAGCATTGTGGCCGCAGCCTGCTGTCGTACATGCATGCAGACTTGCAGTTGCTGACACACGTTCATGCGGACCCTCAACAGCGATGCTCATGCTGTCCCATCAGACCTTGTGTCACATGACAGAAGGATTGTGGTCGTGATCATCAGCCTGGAAAAAGCTTACCAGAACAGCAGGCTGATAGCCACTGAGCCCCACAGTTCACCCAGGATAAAGAACAGGCTGTAGCACCAGTTGGCCGCCACCTTCACAAAGCATCCCAGGCTCTCGGGCTGCAGGACCAGCAGCAGAAAGCAGCACGAGCTGTGTTGTGCTGCTGTCCTGTGACTGCGACTGTGTGCTGCATACTGGCCTATGGTGCTGGCCATGATGCCACAACACGGATGTCTGCTGGTAGCACACACATGCTACTGCAGCATGTCTCTTCCTTCAGCACACCAAACCCCTCCACAGCTGCCTTGCTGTGCTGACTTGTTTCCATTCAGAGTTGCTAGCTACCCCTGGCAAAGTGGTGTGCTGGGCTGGGGCTGTGGATGACATCATGCTGGCCTGCGCCTCGCGCATGTTCCCGTGCCCGAGTGCTGGCATGCATGTTGCAGTCAACTCACCAACTGTGAGCAGTACTTGGCGGCCTGGGCCACAGGCTGCAGGGCGTCTGCGTTTGGCAGCAGCACGCTTGCGAAGAGTGCGTAGAACAGCACCATGGGTGCCAGGGCCCAGTAGAACACAGCCTTGCTGTCCAGCTTGGCCACCTGCAGGTTGGCAGACCAGCAGCACATGAGTTTCAAACGTGCTGAGCCAGCGACCAACGTGACACTTGCTAGGCCCTCAAGACCATCATGGTCATGGCATGTACAGTACCAGCCCAAATAGGGCAAACACCATCATGTTGTATTCATGCCGACCCGCAGACATAGTCAGGACTGCAGGCAAAAGCTTGCGAGCATGAACTGAACACCAGAACCGGCATCAGCACAGTTAAAAGGGCGGTTCCTCTCGATGTAGCTTACCAGCTTGTCATAATACATGATGAAGAGGACAGACGCAGGCAGTACGCCAAAGGCACTGATCAGAGGCAGAGCCTCTGCGCCACAGCTGGTCACAATCATCGCATCCCTCACAGACTGCAAGGTCATGAAGCAGGCATACATGCAGTGTTCAGGAACTCCATGCACGGCGCCATGCTGAGGAGTGCATGCCATGAGCAGCCACAGCAGCACATCACTGATCAGCAGGCTTGCATACAATTATGCGAGGCTTGTGTGGAGCACAGCTTGTTTGGTGGAAAGAACTGGTTCCCATGCTGGAGGCTTTCACGAGCTAGTGGGATGTCTGTATGTCAGGGAGTTCTCCCAATCGTGGCGTTGGACATGACAGGTGGTGGTTACTAGCTCTGCACATGTGCTGCAACAAGTTGCTTGTGCATGATGGTGTATGTAGCCTCACCTGGAGAATGGTGTAGTTGATGGTAGCACCCACAAATATGAGGGACAGTGCTGCAAAGCAAATCAGGCGATCACAGCACTGTCAGCAGAAGGGCCCATTGGGATTTTGACTGACAGCCAGCCATATACACTACAACTGTTCTGGCATGCAGACTGTACTGCAGGAAGCACAAAACTATTGCACAATCACCTGCGACTTTCTTGATGAACAGCCCCTGGGGCTGAGCAGGCTCGCCTGCTGCATCTGCAGCATGTGCTGCAGCAGCTGCTGGGCTGACATAGCGCAAAGGAGCAGGAGGGCATGCTCCCAGCTTGATAGACAGATGTGAAGTGGCAAATAGAGGTTTGAAAATAGACTTGAGAGCCTGGCTTGAGCAGGAAAGGTTTGCAGCGTCGCGTTTCCGGTAGGTCAGGTTGACAGCTGTGGATGGTGACAGGAGGGCAGGACACTGTCCCAACGGGCGCGTGTTGCAGCCAGCTAGGCTGACAGGTCGTGTCAATGCCATCATTTATTTGTTGTCAATAACCTCAGGGACTGTAGTAACTGTGTGCTTCCAGACCTAGTGGCTGTACACTTTGTTGCAACAACAAAGAACTGTTCAGTGCAGTTGACGACTTGTCGAGCAATGTCAGAAACGTCAGACTTGGTGAGCTGATCGCAGATCAACAACGTTGGCTCCGCGACATGCCTGTCGTTGCTCAGGACAAACCCTAGGTGTCGGAACACAAACCCCGTTGACAGGATCAATAAGGGACCTCCAGTGCGACAGGTGCTCGTTCACACGCACTGAACGTGTCAGCAGGGTTGAGTTGTGGACGCGACTGCACAGATTCGGCAGCACAGCATCTGATCTGGGTGCCGATACTGCTAGATCACCGCAGTGCCAGATACCGTTGTGAGAATCAAAGGAGGATTACATGGCGAGGAGTGCACGCAAACCGATAGCTCTCCTACACAGTGCATCCTGCCCCAGCTGCAGCTGCACAACTGCTTAGATGAGGTCCCCCCAGCCAGAGGACTAACCAGGGCCAACCTGCAAACATCATGACAAACGGACTGATCAGCAAGTTGCAGAATTTTTCAAGGAGGAACAAAGGAGCATGCTTTCAACCCACGGGATGCCATGATGCAGCCTGTGCACTGCTGAGAAGCCTGCATCCCAAGCCAACAACAGATGCCACTTGCTGGTTGCTGAAGCGAATATCTTCTGCTGGGACACACTGCAAATGATGCACTCCCAACAGGAAATGGCTGACGTACAAAAGGATTCTGCAACAGCTCGCATTGTAGCTGGGGCCAAACATCCAGGTACACCTGACATGTTCCTTGTGTCGCCTCCTGTCAAAACCTAAGACATGTGTGCCCTCATTATGTGCGAAAGTTCCAGACAAGTGCAGGACTATTGAGCCAGCGCCATTTACCTTGGGGATGTCGTGGTGCTCACTCAGGCCAGCCAGGTGCTCATTGAAGTCCTTCACCCGATCACGGTAGCCCTTGACTGCCAGCTTCCTGAGCCGCTCCTCCTCTAGCTTCCTCACACGCTCGTCATGCCGCTTCTGCGCCTCCGTACGCCTGTCCTCCGTTGCTGATGGTGCTGGCAAAATGAAGCCATCCTTGGTCTTCACAGGCTCAGCCCCTGACTTGGAACCTTCTAGGCCATCTGCTGCATCGCCGCTGCCCGCTGTGGCAAGAGCTAGGGCAGCCTCTGACCCAGTAGACTTTTTCTTCTTCTTCTTAGTTACGCCCTTGGGATCACCGCCCTTGAGCTTTAGCTTGCCACCAACGAACCCAGACATGGGCTGGGACTGTTGGGTTTCTACTTTGCTGCTGCTGGTGCTGCTGCTGGAGAGCACGCCCTGCAAAGCGTGCTTCAAGACACCAAGCGAAGCTTACTGTCGCTGCTGTTGGAGGCTTGGGTCTGCAAGACAGCCACAGCACACAAGGGGGGCTTTATCCTGGCTCCTAGAGCTACGTGCGACACCACAGTGCAGACAGATGACTCCTCAGACAACGTATGCTGCTGCTATCACACCAAAAGCGCGAGTGCTATGGCCCCTCAACCTGTAAATAGGGTCATGCAACTGCTGTAGGTTCCACAAGCTCACCAGCTGTAACGTAATGGTAGACAACCAGCAAGACCATGATCAGGACGCCAAGCCAACTCTGCATTTACAGCACACAGTACAAGGTCAGCGCGTGCTGCACAGTGACTGAGTTTATGGCTATTTCCATCAACAACCATATCTGTATCATTGAAACTGCTGGTAGTCACGCTGGGAGCGTGCTTGGATGTGGGCAGATCAAGCGGTTGCTGTTGCTGCTGTGGGCTGCAGCGCGCTGGGACCTGCCCAACCATACACGGTGCTCGTGTTGCCTGTGATCAAAGGAAAGATATTGCAGACTGCACTTGCTATAACTCACGGTGAACTCGCCGAGCTCCTGGTCGCCGATCATGCTTCAGGTGGTTGGCTCACGACAAGACACATAAGCTGCTTTCAACAGCAGTTGCGCATGTTGTGCTGCAGCATTGAAAGGCATTGCCTAAGGAAATCCTGATTGGGGGCTACTGGCAGTTGACAACCAACGTGATCAGGTGACCAACGAGCGGGTTTCCTTACCTGCGAGTTGTTGTGTCGCCTGACTCAAAGTGTTCATACCGTCCCTTGTGTATGCAGTGCTGCTGACAAGGCACACACCTTGTTGGGCTGCTGGGCCAGGCACTGTCAGCAAGTGCAGTGACTGCAGCAGTGACGGTCAACACTAGTGCGTCAGTACTGACGCAACGTGGATTCATGAGCTGAGTTTAGCCCGATAGTCAGTGGATGGATGTGACCCGCAGTAGTGGTGCTTCTGATGCCTCAGCACAGCATGAGGAAGTACAGCAGCTGCTGCCTAGTCAAGTCACAGGCAGCTCAAGCCCCCACCACAGAGCCCGGCTGCATGATCATGACAGCAGACAGCTGTCGATTCCGGCATTTGAAGTCGATGACAGTGGCAGGGCCTTCAAACCTGGCGGCAATATCAGTGGCAGCCTTGGCAGCAATGACACTGGCAGCATCGGGCCTGAAGCAGACCACACAAGGGCAGTCTTGTGCCTTTGCGGAGCTCATGCACTGGCACGCTGGGGCTGGCGGACATGGGAGTTTGCTGTGGTAAGCAGACAGTTGCTGCGTTTGTCTGCTGCGCCTGGTGGCGCCAGCCGGACATGGCCTTGGTTACATGTACACATATCCTGTGGCAGTCTGCTGATCAAGAGAGACAGCTGCTGTGCCACACAGGCCCTTCCAAGCTCATCAAGTACATATCTGCCTGAAAGCAGTAAGCAGCAGCTGCTGCAAAATGCCCGGCAATGGCCCGCTGCACTGCCTGCGCAGCTGCAGCTGTTGCACCCCTGACCTGCCTACCCCACGCTACCTTGTTACATTGCTGTGCCCTGCAGGCCTTGATCCTAATCAAGCTGTTCCCTGCATCTCTGCTGTCTGTGGCCATCTTTGGTGTGCTTGACAACATCGCTCGGCTGGCGTGTGGATCTGTCATCGGACAGTTTGTTGATCGGTGCGCTGTCTGCGATTGTGACCTCGCATCTTCTACCCCATGGCATAGAGTGCTGCCACAGCAGCAGCGCGTGTGTGTCTCATGCCTGCGCGATGAAGGCCACCGTAGCTGCAACAGCAGTCAAGTTGATATGACAGTTATCATGCCAACATGCTGGCAGGTGCACCACTGGCTGGCTGGCCAGCACAACGGCATATTGCGTGTGCGTGTTTGACACAGCAGCGCTGTGTGTGCGTGTGTGTCTGCAGGACTGAGCGCCTGAGAGGGGCCCTCACATGCTATGCGATCCAAAACATCTGCATTGCTGTGTCAGCGGCTGCGGCGGCTGCCTTGGTGTTGCTCAACGTGGCACAGGAAGGCCCGTCCCAGCACCCAGTAAGTAAATGCGGCCTGCAGGAAGGAAGGGCTGCTGCACCCCTATCCTGTCTGCTGTACCCAAGATCGCTAGTAGCAAGTCTTTACGTGTACTGTATTGGAGGGCTGCTGGGTGCATGGCTTCCTGCACGAGGGCATCACGAGCTACCCAACCAGGCCAAGTCATGATGTTTGGCCACGGTTCACAGCGACTGTAACTGAGGGCATGATTGTGCCTGACTTTTCCCGCTGACAACAGCTATGCAAGAAGAATGGTGCGTGCCCGCTCTTCATGGCGCTGTATTGGTGCCTGGCGTGCATCATGTTGCTGGTTGGTGCCAGCAGCAGCATCGGCAGCCTGGGTGCTGCTGTAGCAGTGGAGCGGGAGTATGCCAAGACACTGTGTGGGGATGACTCATCTGCACTGCGCAAGCTCAATGCAGGTGAGTCACTAGCAGGAGCAGATTGAAGCAGCAGGTTTTTGCAGCACTTGCATCGGTGGCCAGCACATGCACGCAATGACCAACTGGAGGATGCCCAATGCATGTGTCTGTGCATGCCAGGTTGCCGCAAATCCCTGTGCGTGCTGCATCAGAGGCCTGTATGTTCAACGTGTCTCAGACAGCGCTCCTGTGTTTATGTGTCCATGCCTCAGCTCTGCGTGCCATCGACCTGTTGAGCCAGATGTTGGGACCTGTTGTGTCCGGGCTACTCATGACCTACAGCAGCCTCTTCACTGCAGTGGTGGTGCTGGCCTTGTACAGCCTGGGTGCATGGCTGCCTGAGGCACTGCTGCTGCAGGCTGCACTCAGACACTCACCGCGCCTGAGGTAAGGCATGAGAAACTGTGCACACCACATGTGCAAGCATGCACAGTGCAAAGGGCATCATGTGCAAACGCCATGCATTGCATGCAAACGCGACCTGATGCCGAGTGCTGAGCAGCTTTGATATGATAGTCTCATGGTCCAGGACATAACCAAGGCTTGTTGGTGGAGCAGCGCACCGTGTCTCACCACTGCTGAAAGCTTGTGCCGCACACGTCTGCAGCCTTGTGCTCATACTTACCCCTGTCAAGCACAGTGGATGCATACCGTCCGGGACGGTGCGCTGTCACCATCAAGGCACTTTCCCGCTATTTTTCCATCATGATCTCCGCCCACTATTGCCCACCCCTGCAGGCAGCCCAAGGCTTCAGAGGGGCGCCTTCACCAGCAGCTGCGCCCAAACGCGCTGAGAGCCCTGCTCGGTGCCGAGGGCTGGTCTGCATACTTCCAGCAGAGTACTCTGCTGCCTGGCCTTGCCCTAGCCCTGCTGTATTTGACTGTGCTGAGCCTGGGTTTCCTAATGACTTCTTTCCTCGCCTGGCAAGGCATGTCGGAGGCAACGATCAGCGTGTTCAGGTCTGCCGGTGCGCTGTCTGGCCTGCTCGCGACGGTGGTGTTCCACCCCCTGCAGCGATGTGGGGTGGGCCTGGTTGGTGCAGCAAGCCTGGGAGTGACGTGGCAGGTGGGCGGGGGAGTGCTGCGGATGCAAAGAAGCTCTCCATCAGCTTGTCAATGGGGTAGCTGTGAGCCTTTCATGATGGGAGAGCTGCAGCAAAGCGCTGCTGAGAGTCTTGCCAAGTATAGTATATGGCTGCTGAACTTTGTGGGGTCTCCACATCCTCTGCGTAGTGTGCAGCCACTGGATGACACTAGTAGCTGCACAGCGTGTCATGTGTGTGCTGTGTCCAGCATGTCTATGCTGTTGATCAGCCATGAGCAAGCTGGCGGGCTGCAACTGGCTGACGCTTCAGCCTGCTGTGCTGCCTTGTTGCTGTGCTGCTGCCATGCCTTTGGCCGACCACACCTACAGCTGGTGTGTCTTCTTGTGGGTGTGACGCCCGTGGTGGCCGCGCAGTGGTTGAGTCATCCACCCACGCCCCGCACATTGCTCCGTGGCAACGTCACACATTCCTCTGGAACTGGAGCCTTTCAGAAGGCACTCACATCACGTCCTCCTGGGCTACATGGGGGTCCAGCACTGCCACACAACCATCATGGCCTCCCCCAGCATCTGTTGTATGTCCTGCTGTCAGGCCTGGTAGCCTCCCGGTTTGGGCTGTGGCTGTTTGACCTGGCCGTCACCCAACTGCAGCAGGAGCTGGTGCCGGAAGCCCAACTTGGTGAGTCTGGCTGGGCCTGCAAAGCTGACTCTGGTCGGCACTGGTTGACACATCATCGTTGGTGCGCCACACAGTGTGTCTGTGCTTGGACAAGAGTTGCCGCGGCCCGTGGTGTTGACTGCTTTGTGACCTGCAGAGTGATTCTAATCTGTAGTGACTGCAGTGACTGCAGTGAGCATGCACAATTACGCCGTACATTATACCAGGCCCGATGACTGCCCACTTGATTGCAAAGTTGCACACATGGGTGGTGGCGTTGGCAGTCAGCAAACGTGCAGCAGATTGTGGGGCGCATGGATAGTTACAAAGCAAGCACCCTGCTCAGTGGTGCTGCCTTTGTATTGGTGTTGCGCTGGAAACATGCAGGAACTGTGAGTGGCGTCCAGGCAAGCTTGCAGAGCGCTTTCGAGGTAATGTCGTTCCTGGTGGGGGCCCTGATCAACCGCCCCCAGCAGTTTCACTGGCTTATGGCCGGCTCCTGTGCAGCTGCCTGTGCAGCTGCCGGCTTGTTCCAGACCTACGCATGCAGGCAGCGGGCCAGATGACTTGGTTGTGAGCCGGCTGCAGGCTGTTGTGCCTTGTCACATGGCCAGATGTTGTGAGGTACGTCTGTAGAAAGCACAGTGATGTGCCCGTTGATGCCTGACAGTGGCACAGCACCCGTCAGGATACACCTGATACCCTGCTCGACTGCGTTGCATATGCAAAGTGCGAGATTCAACAGCACTCATCCGCCCAACTCGAGTTGTCTTGTAGTGCGAGCCGTCACTTCAGTTGCCGCCCGCTGCTGAGACTCCTTCACTCGTCTGTCCAGGATATTTACAGTGCTTCCACATGTGTACACACCCTGCCGTTGCGCAAACACTCTCAGAGCTCAGCAACACAGCCATACGGCATCATGAGCTGGTGCTCATCCAAACCAGGAACAAAGAAGAGACCCACACACAGTCACACACAGGCGAACAGGCACCTCCTGACCACCCATGGCTACTTGAAGTGACAAGCATCAAACACTGTGTGGAGAACCCGCAGGCAGCCGGACGGGCAACCGGCTCCAGGGATGGCCGGAACGGAGCAAAGCACAACACGTCCTGCTGTTACTGCAAGAGCGGCTGCCCAAGCAATTCACAGTGTACGCCGGCAGTAGCAAGCCTCAAGCACCACATACAGGCGCCTGAAAAGGCACGCGTGCGGCCACGCTCGGACACTTGTGTGTGCCGTCGCAACAAGCACCAAGCCACAGCAAAGGAACCGCCAGCAATACAGTGTGACACAGAGAAGTTTGGAGGGCGAGCACGCCCGGCAGGCTCCGACAGAGCAGCACTGATGCGGTAACCAGCACTGCACAGGATAGCACTGTCAAGAAGACAG
This sequence comes from Chlorella sp. KRBP, assembly GCA_004335735.1. Classification (NCBI taxonomy): domain Eukaryota; kingdom Viridiplantae; phylum Chlorophyta; class Trebouxiophyceae; order Chlorellales; family Chlorellaceae; genus Chlorella; species Chlorella sp. KRBP. Next base: position 15,945 of record QAXK01009222.1, on the reverse strand, counting down.
ACTTGCGGACTCAGGAAGCATGTTCACATGTTCAGCCACTGAGCCAGACACGGTCATACAGATTGGCAACGCACACACATACACACAAACACATGGCACCCCTGCAGCATGGAGACTGAGCTCTGTACATCTACATGGCGGTGATCCCACAACCACAAAGACAGCGCCATGCGCTGGCGTCACAAACAGGCTGGGTTTATGTCCTAACAAGCCTCCAGCGCGCGCGAATGTGCACACGCTCCTGGTGGGCACAGGCATACAGGGTTGGATACACGGGCAGCGTGCATGCGCAACGGCAGGAGACGCCTGCAGGCTTGCTGTGCTGATGAGGCCTTGCGGGCGCACGCACGTGCACACCACTCCCTCACCCAACCAGGGACTCGCGGCAGAAGGCAGTGCAGCCCAGTGACTGCATGCGGCATGCTGTGCATTACACAAGGCAGCACAAGGTCACAAGGCCACCGCACGCACCAGAAGCAGCTCCCACGGGAAGGGTGCTGCGTGCTGGATCTCAAGCAAGTTGGGCGCTGCTCACAGCACAAGCCTCCAGGAGCCCCACATCCAACACCATGCTGGCCGGCACAAGTACAGGAATCACATCAGGTATCGCTTGTCAGCAGCTGTGCCGCGCACACAGAGCGGTGTAGTGTCAGGTTGCAGTGTGCTAAAAGTATAGGCCCCAGTGAGCATGTAGCTGGGGATGCCTACCCCATACCTGACCAAGCACTAGCATGGCCAGACCAGAACAATGGTGTTCCCGCATGCAAGTTATGTACTGCAACCGCTGTGCACAAAGCACGGGCATGGTGTACAGCGCGGGAGGCGTTGCCAGGACACAAAGCATAGACATACACACATCCACAGTCTTGATGACACGCCACCTCGCCGGGGAGATACCCAGCATACACACACAAACACCGAGGGCAAAGGTGCGGCAGTGTTGCAGTGCTGTTGGGCATCAATATCGAAAAAGTGTATCTACATGTCACCTGCAAAGCTGACAACCCCCCAGCAGCAAGTAAGCGGGTGAGAAGATGACTGCACGTGCTCAGCACAAGAGCTTGCTGAACCCAGGCTGGACAGTATAAGAGGTTGTACTACGCCTGTCGAGGGAAAAAAATGCCACAGACTGTGCATCGCTCTGCGCAACAGTGCGCATGCAGAGATTGCTGCGCAGTCAACGTCAAAATGCATGTTTGAGGTGGCCCACAGCGCACGCACACATGTGTGTGGTAGGGAGGATGTTGGCGCCAGGTTCCTGACCTGCAGTAGCTGTTGTGCTGTCAAGCGCAGGTATGGGCTTGTGCACACTCCCAGGCGATAACGCAGAAACATAACACACACGGTTTTGTCTACATGCCATGCAGGTGGCCCCTGTGGTTTTGACCAGAGAGTGCACAAGTTGCCATCAGCGTGCATGTGCAGACACAGCAGCAAAGGTCACGCGATATGGCAGCTGGTGTCCACAGCAGCATGCACATCTGCATAGGCAGACACACTTGTGTGCAGATACAGCCCACACATCTAGGGATCTGCAGGCGGCAAAAAGAATGTTGTACGCCAGGAAGCAGTTCCCTGTCAATGCAATCGTCCCACCCACCAGGATCATAACACAACACATCCAACAATTGAAAGCAGGCCACGCAGTGAGGGCGGTCTCACGTGCCACACGACGGCATAGAGTTAGCCAGCGCAACCCAAACACCCAAGTAGATCAGCTGCAAACAACCGGCGCGCCTTGTCACGCCCTGCACACAGAGACGGCGCAACTCCCCAACCTCTGGGCCAACACAGCAAGAGAAGTCCACGACAACACCAGCCAGCAGAGTGGAGGGTGCCCACATGTATGCGAAGCGAAAGGTGGCACACCACTGCTCAAGCTGGCACGGCCAGCACAGCACCACATGCTTTGGTGGGATGATGTGATACCATTGCGCGTGCAGCCTATAGCCGACACAAACGAGCTCAAACCCCCAACAGCCCCAACGCATGTACACACCAACACATCAGCAAAGCGTCAGCTGCAGGGCCGACAGAAACACACACCACTCAAACAAGCAACAGCCGCAGCAGCGGCAGCCACAGCTGCGGTGATGGCAGCAAGCCGCGGCCAATCAGAGATCCTGGAGGAACGCGTTTTCGTCCAGCACACTCGGCAGCTTGCCGCCACTGACCAGAGGCGTGTGGTGGCTGCTGTGCGGGGCGCCGCTGGCGCTGCTGCGGGGCGCGCTGCTGCTGCTGTGCAGCTGGCTGCCGACCGCACCTGCAAGGCCCCCGGCTGTCAACACCCCGCTGGACTGCACGCCTGACTGCGCCACAACGCTCTCATACGCACCGCGCGGCTGCTGCTTGGCTGCCTGCGGCGTAGAGGGCGTGTGCTCTGGCATGCCCGCGCCATTTGCTGATGGGAAGTCCACAACCCATGGCGCATGAGCAGCAGGTGCTGCCACAGGCAGTAGGCCCTGTCCAGCAGCTGCACCGGCTGCCGCTGCCGCTGCTGCTGCAGCCATGCCAGGCCCTTCAGCCTGCGGCACTGCAGGCAATGCGGCGGGCGCAGACACCCTGGCACATGGCTGCTGCTGCTGCTGCTGCGCGGGCGGGGCCGCGGGTGCACTGGCTCCACGCGTGTATGCTGTGGGGGTCGCACCCTCCGTGTAGCCACTGGCGTCGCCATCCTCTGACCCCAGGTTGTCCAGTAGCAGCTCCAGGCACTCCACAATCTGTGGGGAAGGGGCAGGGCGAGAGCACAGGCACAGTGCCTCAATCAAGACTGTTGGCACCAACGATGCAGAGACCGCATCACAAGGACAGGCGGCTACCCAGCCAGCAAGCCAACCAGCCACCCAGCAAGCACAGGCACAGTCCTTCAATCAACAGGTTAAGTGTTGACATCAAGAATAAAAATATCGGGTGTCAAGGACAGGCGGCTACCCAGCAATCAAGCCAGCAGGCCAGCAATTAAGCCATCCAGCCAGCCAGCCAGGAGACCCACCTGCTCAAAGGAGGGCCGCTTGGTCGGGTCTGCGTCCCAGCAGCGCCGTATCAGCAGCACCAGCTCCTCTGGCATATCCTCAGGGATGACTGGGCGCTCCCCCTGGATCACGACCCGCTCCACCACCACACCGTAGTGCAGCCCGTGCCACGCCTGCTTGCCGCAAAACACCTCCCACACTGCATCACACGCCACGGCACACGCCACAGCACAGCACACAGCACACAGCACACAGCACACAGCACACAGCGCAGTCCCAGTCAGCACACAGCGCAGTCCCAGTCAGCACACAGCGCAGTCCCAGTCAAGAGACGTCCAGCAGGCGGTTTCAGGCCGCACATGAGGGCTCTGGTCAAGACCAGCAAGCGAGGCTTGGATGCGACTGGCAGTGACAAACCTCGCATGCGCGTGCGTCTCGAGCTCGGGCCTTCACGCACTGTACCAGACATTCCCAGAGCACCCACGCATACAATGTGTCACAGACAATACGTTTCCACTGTTGAAGGAACCTTTGGAACAAAAGAGAAAGAGCTCGGACCGTCACTCACTGAGGATGCCAAACGCGTAGACGTCTGCACTCGGGCTCATGCGCCCGTTACGCAGCAGCTCCGGGGCCATGTGCGTGATGGTGCCCAGGCTTGCCGTGGAGCGGTGCGTCGCGCCGTTGAGCAGCGCAGCCGACAGGCCAAAGTCGCTGATCTTTGCGATCAGCCCGTACGACCCGTGTATGCTGTGCTGCAATAGCACGTTGCCCGCCTTGAGGTCACCCTGCGGGCAGGAAGCGAGGCCCAGGCAGCACAGCAGCAGTGAGTGGTCTGGTGAGGCACACATGTTCGGGGCGGGAGGGTGAGTCTATAGAAGCACAGCTGATTGGACACAAGAACCAACGGCGATCAGCACAAACCGACCTAGCTCAGGCGCCAACACTTGATATGAGCCGACCTAGCACAGGCACCAACACATGATATCAGCGCAGCTGTGGGGTACACAGCATGCATTGGGGTTGACGCCACATCCGTGCCTGTGCAACATCGAGCACAGGCGTGCTGCATGCTGCGTGCTGGCATCACATGGTGCGGGAAAGCGCAAAGAAGCGAGCACCTACATGCATAATGCCCTTGGAGTGGAGGTACACCATGCCATTAGCAGCATCCAGCAGGCGGGACAAGAGCTTGGCCTGCGCAGCAAACAGCAGCAGCGGCAGCAGCACAAAACGATCGATGGTCAGACCAGGCACAAGCAGCAGGACACGCGAGCGCAATCACGTCGGCGAGCTGCTTCAGGACTGCCCCGTATCGACACGCCCACAGCAGCCTGCAGGTGGTACTGCCATCAGTGAGTCATGCCAGTCTGACTCCCAGCTGCCCACGACACCACGGGACCAAGGTAGCCCACTGTGGCAGACACATGCATCAGCAGCCAGCAACAGCACGCCCATGGGGACCTAATTCCGGCCACAAGGCCAGCATCACCACCACGAGGCCAGCACCACAAGAGCCCACCCACCATTTCCAGCTGCGGGTGGCCGCTACTGCGCAGCTGCCGGTCCGTTGCGTCTGTGGCTTTGAAGGTGCCCGCGAGCGCAGAGTCCAGCAGGGTGCCACCAGTACACAGCTCCAGGATGATCCAAACCTGGTGGGCACACGCGCGAACACACAGGTGACCAGTCCGTCAGCAGGATCCAACGCCCTTTTCATCACACAGGTGAAAACTTTGCTGAGTTGGTATACGAGGGGTGTCGGCAAGGACACACAAGTGGCGACACGCAGGTGCGGTAGCACAATGAGCACAAGTCGGCAAAGAGAGACCCAAGACCCTCTGCATAACACTGCAGTGCTTTGCCAACCCCGACGTCGCCAATATTATGCATGTGATGTGAACACAGATAACCAAGCACCCAAAGTGGCCTGCTCGCACCTGCTGCTCCCTCTGTGCCTTCTTTTCCTGCTGGCCGTCCTGTGCCTGCTCGCTGCCACCAGAGCCGCCCCACGACATTGCACCAGACAGCTTGCTGCTGCCACCAGTAGCGTGCTGCAGGTCAGAGGTCTGCATGATGGCGGCAGCGCCGCCGCTGCTGACACACACCGCGCCCACAGAACCAGTGGACGCACCGCTGTTGCGTCCCTCCTGGTGCAAGCAGCTTTTGGGGTTGGTGGACACACTCGCTGGTGCCGCTGCTGCTGCTGCATGGTGCACTGGCGTGCTGCTGCCGCTGCCGTCCACACTCGCGCCTGGCTTGCCCTTGTTGCGCATGCCGGGCAGCAGGTGGCGCAGTCCGCCACGTCCATGCTGCTGCTGGGAGCTTCCACGAGGCCTGCCAAACTGCTCAGCAGCCGCCTGCTGCCGCGAGTCCCACGCAAGGGCACCATCCGAGCTGACATCTGGCTGTGACGTAGACCCTTGTGCAGTGTCTGTACTGGACCTCCATGCAGCAGCCACAGGCATGCCAGCTGCGGCCCCTGCGTCCTGCTGCTGTGAGGTGTGACAGCTGGCATCTGCCAGCATGGACGGCGCGCAGTCTGCTGACAGCGACGACACGCGTGCAGCCCCTGCTTTGCCCTGCTGTTGCTGCACATCGCCCTGCAGCCAGCCCATGACATCTCCCGCACCCACGGCTGCCAACCCGTTGCTTGTTGCCCCTCGCGGCACTGCTGCTGGGCCCGACCTAGCTGCCTGCTGCCCGCTGTCGGTGACAAACGTGCTGCTGGTGTTTGGCTGGTGGTGTTGCGAGCCCAACTGCTGTTCGTGGCTTGTGCCCGGCGTGCTGATGTGCTGCTCTGAGGAGAGGCTTGTGCAACGTGTGGACGCAATGAGTCCATGCACTGATGGGCTGGGGCCATGCAGGGGTTCCCCTGCTGGACCAACGGGCGGATGCACGCTCGCGCTCTTTCGCCGAGGCGCAGGCTGCCGGCCAGCACGGCCGGTGCGCACATACCGCTCTTGCCCACCATGCACTGAGCCCGTCTCTGCAGACGAGTCAGCGCCTGCTGCTGCTGCTGCTGCTGCAGGGCGCGCCTCTGAGCTGCTGTTGGTGCGCTTGCCCTGTGAGACCTTGGCCTGCAGATGACATGCAGACAACAGCGGCATGCCTTAGTACCTGTCAAGGCCCAGCACACCAGCACCGCCTGCTGAGGATGCAGTGCTGTGCTCGTGAACGAAACACCAGAACCCAAGCTGCAAACACAGACGACCACCTGCTACAATTGTCCTGCAACATGCCACGCCCGGCAGTCCTGCGTGATGCTGCATCGTGGAGATGCATGCTTGCGTTGTATGCGCACCTGCTCTGTGGGGTTCCACAGCGACGCGTGGAAGGCGCGCACAATGTTGGGGTGGTCTAGCTGCATCATCACCTCCGCCTCATGCAGCACCTTGGGCAGCTCCTCTGGCGTGCGCACGGTGATGATCTTGACTGCCACGTCGCTGCTGTGCCAACGGCCCTTGTACACACGGCCAAAGCTTCCGGCGCCAAGCAGGGTGTCTGCGGGAGCGGGGCAGAATTGTGACGGCGTCAGGGTACACCCGGTATCCAGTGATAACGATGCATGTTGCGATATGCATGTGCGTCTTACGTGCATCCCTGCAGAGACACAGGCATGTAGGGACAGTTGCCGCCAGCCGCCCACTGCATCCCTTCACGTGGTGCGCTGCTAATGCTGTAATGACTGGGCCCACAGAAGGCTCTGCGGCGACGCAGGGAGCTCAACGCAAGACTACAGCAAGCCACCCAAACGCCCAGCTACTCACTGAGTGTCACTTGCTGCGAGATGGTCCTGTTGCCGGTGTAGCTGGTGATGTGGGGCTGACTCGCGTTCATGGTGTCGGGCCCACTCCTGCAACGAAGCAACACACAAGCAGCAACACAACAGACTTCGCAACATAGCCTTGGTACCGTGCAGAACAGCATAGGACGCAAGCCTCACTGGCCATTTTGCGTCACCCTTTCAGAGCATCCGTACCCTTGTGGTTCTTCTTCCTACCACTATGGCAGCCTGCCACATCCAACAAGGCTGTGCGCGGGCCCACTGCACTCCAGAGCGTGTGTGCGCAGAAGGCAGGTGCCCACCACCCGTACAAGCGCCAACACGCAACATGGTCTGGCTGTGCCCACCTGACTCCCTGCTCCACATCTTCTTGCAGCTTGCTGTGCTTGGGGCCGGAGTTGCACAAGCGCAGCAGCTTGTGACGTAGCAGGACAAGCAAGAACACCCACAACAATGTGACGGCACCTGCACGGCAGCCAGTAGGCAGGCCCCAGCACACGCAAGTTGTCAATGGCGCCAAATCACAGCCACCACAGCACAACCAGAACAAGTAACTGTCCTGTGTTTTGAAACCAAACAACAGCAGGGGGCACATGCTCACATGCCGGATGCTGGTGCCTGCAGACTGCAAAGAAAGATGTGACTGAGCTCAGGTGCAAGTGACTTTGCTGTTATGCGCCGCCGCCGCCGCCGCAGCAGCAGCACCTTCAACACATCTCAGCAACAGCATAACGCCACTCAGCAAAGCCTTTACACCGAGGCGCCCAGCAGCCCACCTGCAACGGCAACGCCCGCAGCAGCGCCTGGCGACCAGGTCGAGCTCCCCCCGCTGCGGCTGCCGCCCTTTGACGGGGCGCCTGTCAGTCCTGCTGATGCTACCAGCATTGCCATACACAGCTCCTCATCACCGTTCGACTCCTGCAGGCACTGCTTGGTGATTGTGGCCTGGCATGCGCGTGTTGTGTTCAGCTGGAAGAGGATATAGCCTGGGTAAGGGCTGCCCTTGTCCGGGTCGTTGTAAGATGCCACCAGGCTGAACGACTCAAAGTGCAGGGCGTCAGTGAAGCAGTTCTGCTGCGGCTCTGGGGTGGTCAATGCGCCGTTGAAGCAGTACTTTGGCAGCAGCGTGACGTTGTTGGGCGGGAACGCAGCCGACACCCGCTTGAAGCTCTGTGCTGACACCAACACATCGGCGGGCAACTGACAGGCTGGCTTTACGCGGTTGATGTTGCGCAACACAACCATGCTGCCAGCCTCCCCCTGCGGTCAGTGTGAGTGCACGAGTGGCAGTGTGCGGCCGGCTGGTCACACCCTCGACGCAACAGGACTGAGGAGCTGAGCCAGTCACATGCAGGCCCAGCTGTTTATGCCAAAGGCAGCTGCGTATGACGCGGCAACCCAGCTCGCTGGATCCCTGCAACATGAGACGTTGGTGCTCTGCTTCGCAGCTGTCATAGGATCAAGCCGTAACATGACACAATCTCAAAGCTGAGACATGTGGGGTCGAGTGCCACTGTCACGCTTGGAGGACAGCTTGCTATCATCAGTTGCTATCATAAAGCCCCAACAGAGCCTTGCATGACCCGGCAGTCAAGGGCAGCCTTACCATAAAGAAGTCCTGTCACCACAAAAGCAGTCCAGGCAGTCACGCAAATGCAGCAGCAACACACAGCAAGTAGGTTTGAGCCACAGCAAGGTCAGAGCAGTTCATAACGCATCACCAGTCTAAGCGGATGCAAATATCACACTGACAATAACGCAGTCGACCTGCACACGCAGCACTAACCGCCGGCAAGCATGTGCACAGGTTTCCAAAAACCCGAGTTGGCCAGCTGCCATTGCAAAGCCTAGCTCACCAGTCCGAAACCTCCCAGCTTCCTGTAAATCAGGGAAAGTCAAAACAAAAAACCGTGAGACTGATGTCCAATTGCTTTCTGAATGTCGCTATGCACACAGGTTAGCTGAAGCCCCACAACTGCCCAAGCCAAGGTGCAACCAAAACTGTGGCCCACGCCCACTTGCTCCACACCTGCTGCAGCCAGCCCTGCACAATACACAGGCCCTACCCACACCCAGCTGCATATTCACTGAAGGGTGCTTGGTACCCAACAGACCAGCGCAGCCTCACCTAATGTTGGACAACGTCAAGTCCTTCAAAGTCAACGTCACACCAGACGCAATCAGCACCTTCCTCTCAATCAGGCTGAAGTCCATGACAGGCGCATCCTGCAGACAAAACATAGCTTGCTCAGTTTGCAGCTGCCGTGCGTGACTGCCAATCACAGGTGGCTGTCTGTGCACCACGCAGAGGGCGGCAGCTGGAGACAGCAGGAGCAGCAGCAACCTGCGCAACAACAGCTCAGCTGCATCCGCTGCCTGAAGCTTGGCATGCAGGTAAGACTATGACCTGAAGAATGTGCCATGATGGTGGAGAGCATGCTTTGGCAGCTCACCTGCAGCCCACGTATAGTTAAGTTGCGTTCCAACAGAAATGGCTGCTGCTGGGTGTACACTGCCCAGGCTGCAGGCCGTAGCACGTAACGGCTGCCAGCCAGCACAATCTCGTTTATACTGGTGTTCCTCATGGATTCCCTGAGGATTGGGGGGATTGCCGCAATTGTACCATCCACCACCAACATCACGCAAGCAGGCTTGCCGGGGCAAGGGACCACAGCTGTGTCGCTGCCTGCTGCATGTGCTGCCGGCCACAGGCACAGCAGCAAGAGCCAGCAAAGAATCATGTAGACTGTTGACAGGTGATGATGACACCAAGACCCAAAGCAGCCATGCTGCCCCATGGCTGCTGCAGCATCTCCTTGTTTCATGCTGCTGATATCAGACAGTGCTGTTGTTCACAGCCACTGCTGTCAAGGAGCAGCCGATGCCTTCTGCACATGACAATTTTTCTCCTCGCTTGCGTCAGTGCGACCGAAGGGTCGACTGTGACCGTTCAAGGTGCGCAGGAGCCAAGCATCGAGAGCCAGCCTGAACTGCAGGTGCTGTAGGGTGTTTGCGGGTTGCGAGGGCTTCTGAACAAACAGTTGCTTTTGTAAGCGTCTCGTTTGGAATGTTTCAGAAAGAGCGAGGGACGTCTGCAGCAGCTGCGATAAAGATTACTGTCTCAACACGAAAGCCCGAAACCACGCGTTGTTGTCTGTTCACAAAATTGGCAAACCGTATTGATAGAAACTAACGGCACCTCGGGATCCCAAACATCAAGCATCCAGCGAGACAATTAACGATCGTCCGGTTGTCAGGATTCAGTGTCGGCCAGCCTGAAGCGATCAAGGCAAATAGATGTGTCCAATACCTTTCGGTGTAGGCATGGAAGCCAACTGCGGTTGGCTGCGCTCCGTCAAGCAGGTCGAGTGCTGCGTCACAGCTGCCTCCGCAAATGATCAAGTGCCCGGTTTTCCCCCTTTGAGACTGAGAAGACCCTGAATGCTGTAACCATATGCACACTAAAGTTCATCTGCGGCAAATTCCTTCAGGAGTTGCGTTTGCTTGGGGGTGAGTTTGACTGGCTTGATCACCCTGCAGTGCAAGCAGACAACACAGGGCCGGGCAATGCTGCCGCTGTTTGTTCACCAGGACAGCACTTTCCAAGTCCTGACACAAATCTCAAGTGTCTCAAAAGCAAAGTCCATTGAAAGCACGGCTGGTGTTGGCAGTCTCCAGGTTCAGCCAACCTGCCAGACTCTCGGTGGTGATCAGCAGGGTCTGCTGCCCCTGTCCCTTGCTCATTGTGGTGGTTTTGAGATGATATATGAGCTATGGTCTCACCTGATAGGCACCAGTTGTGCGCCTCTGTAGCCAGATCGCTGGTTCTGTACACCCTTCCCGCTCATCCGCAGCACCTCGCCACTGAGCGTCAGTGGCGGCACCACCAGCTCACTCTTCCCATCGATCGTGGGGACGGTCACAGTCCTGAGATTAGACATGTACACTGGCATGTCAGTATAGCCCGGAAGTCTGCACTATACGTAACACAGTGTCAAGGCTATTACCAAAAGCAGTGACCATCAGTGACCATGAAAGCAGGCTGGCTGTCCGGACACAGGCCAGCACATTGAGATCCACAGCTGCCCTCCTGCAGCACCATGTCACCACGCATCAGCACTGCCAGGGGTTTGCCCCACAGCAGCCACCTCACTCACTTGCCGGCCAATGCCTCAGAGAGCCTCAGCGTGAGGGGGTAGATGATGTCAAAGCCACGGCGTGAGAACTCTGCGTGGGGCTCAACCTCAACTGCCAGCATGACCTTGATGGCTTGCTGCTGGCCTGGCACCTGCGCTGAGACCTGCTCACAGCACACATGACACAGTTTTCCTTCTCAACACACAAAGCCATACATGCACACTCTCGACGTCACCGGATAAGTTGGCTGTGGCATGCCGTGGGTTGACATGCCGTTGGTCAGTTCAGCCAGCGACTCTTCATAGACAGCAGTGTTGCTGCCACTGCTGACTGGTAGCCCTCGTGCACAACGAAAGCGGCAGTGGGAAACACAGGCTGCAAACGCCGGTCCCTTGTGCCTGACTGCCACCCTCCCCACTGACCTGGATGGTGTGGCCTGTGTCAAGGCCTGGTGGGATGACGACTTCCACCTTGGGCATCTGCTTGCCCACCAAGCGGGACAGGTCGACAGACTTGGTCGCACCCTTGCAGGCCTCCTGTAGGCATCAACAGAGATGCATGCACACACATCGTGTTACTAATACAGGAGTCCTGTCCACACATCCACACATCTAGTCAGGGGCGCTCCGATAGGGGCCAAGGACCTGGGAACCTAGAAACCCTGGAGCCTCTGGACTCCAGAGTCAAAAAGTGACTCGGAGTCAACAAGTGATCAAACCCCGTGTGAAGCACCAATGCTTTGACACAGTGAGCGTCTTGTGCGTGGACTGCACTGGTGATCGCCCACCCGCACACGCCCTGGGGCGCAGGCAGGTTGCCCTCAGGCGAACCCAGGCCAAGCGAGGCACGCACCATGAATGTGAGCCGCAGCGGGACGTCCATCATGAAGGCTGCTGATGTGAACATATTGCCTCCAGGGAAGCCGCCCGCAGCACCACTGAAGAAGTGAGCCATGATGTCCTCCACAGACCAGGCTTGGCCGCCACCACCACCACCACCCCAGTTGAAGCCACCTGCCAGGGCAACAGTGCAGCACACGCACACACATGCCACACAACATCATCAGCCCATGGGCCCACCCAGCTTGTGCTGTCTTCGCCTGCCCACGCCAACACCTGCTGCGGCTTTCATTCAATTGCAGGACTCCTCCGGGACCATCAGCAATGTGATGCACGTGTAAAATGTGGTGCCGCACGACTCCGCCAGGGGGAGAACCAGCATGCTGAGCAGCCTGCATTGGGTGCAGTCCACAAGCAGCTGCACCACTGCCCTGCTAGGCTCCGCTCTGTGGCTTCCACCAAAGCTGGTCCAACCACACTACCACTTCCTTGGCAAAACGCAGGCTCCATGCTGGTTCCTGCTGCTATTGCTCCCCTTTGCAAACACACGCGCAGGTGGTGCGCACTGGCAAACGCAGCTGCAGGACTCACCGTCAAAGCCCCCGCCACCACCATCTTGCTCCATCCGGTCCATGCCCTCCCGGCCCAGCCTGTCATACATCCTGCGTTTCTCAGGGTCACGCAGCGTCTCATAAGCCTTACCGACCTCCTGGAATTGCTTGGCCGCCTCTGGGTTGTCCTGCATGGCCGACACAGGGTGGACACGGCAACGTGGCGGAACAGTAGAGAGTCAGAGTCAGAGTCAGACTCAGACTCAGACTCAGCGAAGGTACTTTTGCAGCAGCCTGCATTGGCAATGTCACGTACTGCGGTAGGACTGCACGCAAGCTCAGCCATCGAGTCACCAACCTTGTTTGTGTCTGGATGGAACTTCTTGGCTAGTTTGTAGTACGCCTTCTTGATTTCTTGGTCGGTAGCCCCACGTGCTACACCCAAGACGTCGTAAAAGTCCTGTGCATGGGCAGCTGCAGGGGCACAGCGACACACACCGACATTCCACAGGACGGCTCTGTGGGGAGATGAGGGGCAATTGCCTTGGCCAGGGCTCTAGAGAGATATTGTTGAGCCAGCCTAGCCTGCTGACGCTGGACACTCTGGCACACAGGCACATCCACTGGGCAAACCTCAGCTGGTACAAAAGCAGTGTGGTAGCCTCTTCAAGCTGAGCAGCAGGCGGAATCCTACAAGAATATTTGCCTACCAGTGCTTGTGTGTATACTGTGGCCCCCAGCTGGCAGAGTCCTGCATGCTGCGCAACCTGCACAGAGTGACGGGCAACACAGCATGGTGTGTGTTGTCTGCATGCAGCAGCTCTGACGGCCAACTTTATTTGGGCAACAGACCAGTCAGCAACGCTTGGGGCCTGTGCATTGAAATGCACTGCTGGTCAGGCTGGCTGCCTGCCTGCCTGCCTGAGCACTGCAATGCAATGCAAAGCAGGCTTCGGCTGTGACAGAAAAGCAACAAAACAGCGCATTTGCTGGTGTAGTCTGACACCATCAATGGCTGAGAGTCCCAGCCTGAGGACACCCACCATCTGGCAGCCTGAGAAAGGCGCTGCGCCATGGCTGCTGTATGTGGCTGCACAAACTGCTGCTGGCACTGCTCGAGCTGGTCCCACTGACACTGAATATACCACGTGCCAGCTGTTGGAGCACTGCCGTAGCTGCTGCTGTTGCTGCTGGAGGCTGCAAGCGGCATGCTGTCACTGTTGTACTGCTGGTGCCTGCGGCTGTCACCAGGCGGGCTAGGCACCTCCACCCTTGCCCCCCAGCGCGCATCAGGCTGATGACGCTACAGCTGACCAATTGCCTGTAGGTATGAGCTGTCTGTCGGATGCGTGCCTTTCAGCGGAGCAATAGAGGGTGTCACTGCAGCTGCTGCTGTTGGTGTTCTAGAGCATTCAGTGGCGTTATGCTGTCTCGATCGGGAATTGGACGTGAACATGAATACAATCACATTTGTATCTGTGCTGCACTGCAAGCCACCTGTTGATGCTACCCGCATCATCAAGCATGGGTTGGCAGGTGGATCGTCGAGCGGTTATCAACTGTGGGCCTGGTCCGCATGCAGGCCGTGCGCTGCACATACATGGAATCCTTCACTGCGTGATTGTTTCATTTTGAGTTTTTCTGGATACTGTCGCACTCCAGTCAGCCAATGTTCCTCAACAGGCACTTCAACCAAATTGCAGCTGCTGGAACAGTCCCAACCTGAGCTGTTGTGTGCATTAGCGGGAATCCCCCTGTTCACTGACCGAAACGATGTAGTTAAAGGTCCAGTGAAGCCTGTCACGTGAGCTGCCATGGCATCCAGCCCAGAGGTCTCCACCTCTGCAGTGTATGCCCACTGGAAGGAATTTGACCTTGACAACAGGCGATCCAAGCTTGATGAGGTGTGTGCAGCAGTGTGACCTGGGGCACGTGCAGCTACCACTGAATAGCAAACAGATATTCAGTAACAAATGCCCCTGGATGGCCAGGCAGCAACCGTGCTTCATGCTGGGCAATTCCATGGGGGCAGCTGCACCCGCAGTCCTGGCATCAGCTGCTAGATAATCATGGTTGTGCAATGCATCCTTGGCATGATCGTCTGTCTTGACAGCAGTACCTGTTCAGCTGTCCCATGCTCTTGTGTTTATGGGCTTGCATATAGCTTAGACCTTGTTAGCAACATGTCAGCACCTGCCTTGCTGTTGGTCGCTCGCTGGCACAGGTCGGGCTCAAGGTTGCAGACCTGCAGGAGCAGTCAGCAGTGAACCGTAAGCAGCTCGCAGATGCGACACGTGAGTTCAAGCGCAGTGCTGCAGCAGATGCAGACAGCGAGTATGGGCAGGCTGTGAAGGCCTTGCTGAAGCGCTACCAGGAGGAGATAGATGGCCTCACACGAAGAGCCAAGCACAGTGAGTTGGTGTGCTCTGCTAGAGGACAACACCTGCAAACGAGCCGCTGACAGCAAGGCCAGCACAGCTGCTGCACATGGTCACACATTCAGCGAGCCCTTCAGGCATTTGGTCTGGCAGATGCATCATGCAAGACATTGTAGACAGTCATTGACGCAGAGCATGCTTCAAGTTGGCAAGTAGGGGGCCAGAACTTAGGTGTACTGCTTGCAGTCGGCTGGCAACACGTGACATGCCACACCAACCACTCAGCAAGCAGTTGCTGGGTTGCTTTCAAACTGCCCTCCTACTGCATCACTGTTGGTTGTGCTGCTGGTGTACTGCTTGTGTACTGCTTTTGCGGTGCATCCACGCTGCTTGCTGTCATGCTGCCTGCAGGTGACGGTGCTTTCTTGGACTTATACCAGCAGCTGTCAGAGGCACCCGACCCTGCTCCTGCACTGGCAGCAGCTCTGGATGCAGAGACACAGCTGGCACAGCTCACTGCACAGGTAACATAGATATCAGGCCGTGTATGCGAGGTGCAGTTTGCTTGCTGTCAGCACTGATTGAGCCCACAGACATGCAGTGGCAAGGGCAACAAACCGGGCAGCAGTAGGGCTATGGACGCAGCCCAAACTCTGCACTGCCCTTAGGCACATGACTCATGAGTATTCTGGTATGCGCGGTCAGCGCAACCTGCATGTAATGTGCTGCTTCTTGCGCCTGCACTGTGCAGCGATGTGCCGTGATGTGCTGCGCTGTGCTGTGCTGTGGGCGAGCAGGTCCAGAAGCTGTCCTCAGAGCTGGCCGAGTACAAAGCTGAGAGCAAGGCCATCAAGAACCAGGACCTGACCATACGCAAGCAGGACGAAACCATCCAGCAGCTAACTGCAGCACTGGATGCCAAGGACAAGCAGCTGGCCGAGACAGTTCAGCAGGCTGCTGCAGAGGCGGATGCAGCACTGCTGAGCAAAATGGAGGTGGGCCACACTAGGCAGCCGCAGCAGACTGGCTGAGTGGCGGAGTCCTGCAACACTTCAGGCGCACATGCTGAGTAATGCTAGGGGCTGTGAAAGGGGCTGCTTGTCTAGGCCGGCACACAAACGCGGACAGCCGAACCCCATTGCTGCCCAACGCTGGCACAGACTGTGTGGCCGACACCTGTGCCTACATGCGCCGTCACGGCTCTCATGCGCTGTCTTGCCTTGTGCCGCGCTGTGCTGTGCTGTGCTGTGCTGTGCTGTGCTGTGCTGCATTGTGCTGTGCTGT
>QAXK01009204.1:0-10905 GCA_004335735.1 Chlorella sp. KRBP | reverse complement strand
CCCCCCCCCCCCCCAAAAACAAACAACATACAAAGTTATGGGTCTCGAGCGACGCGTGTCTCAACCTTCCACCTTTCCCAACCCTGTGTCGCTTGATACAACCAATGTGGGCAGTCAGT
This sequence comes from Chlorella sp. KRBP, assembly GCA_004335735.1. Classification (NCBI taxonomy): domain Eukaryota; kingdom Viridiplantae; phylum Chlorophyta; class Trebouxiophyceae; order Chlorellales; family Chlorellaceae; genus Chlorella; species Chlorella sp. KRBP. Next base: position 10,786 of record QAXK01009204.1, on the reverse strand, counting down.
CACTTGTTCGCCACACCCTTCCTTTCAAAGCTTGGCCCCAACATGCTCTCAGTCCCAATAGCAAACCCGTCACGGTCGCGTGGAATATTCTGCTCCACAGTCAAACAACCGACTGCATACTACACCCCAAACTCATGCATGCCTTGTAGCTGGCAGTTCATGCATGCAGCAGCACACACACCCATGAAGCACGCCAGCACACGAGCTATGCAGTCGACCCAACACAACATCGGCTGGGTCCTGTCTGACGCCTGGATGCCTCGTGCCATGCAGATATGTGCAGCAGCTGAACCTCAATGCATCACCACATGTCTGCAGTCCATGCAAGGCAGTCAAGGGATCAAAAGGGCTCACCCGCCAGTAGCCTTGGTGGACGGGTACTTGTCCTTCACGGTGATTGCCAGTTCATCAGTAGTGCATGTGCCTTGAATAGCTTGCCATCGCCCGTATCGGCCACACAACTTGGTGCCTCTATTCGCAAGGCATTTGTCCCTGAACCCCTGGTGCACAACTCTGTTTCTATCGGGCATCAAGCACAGCTCTGCATAGCCCTCACTGTACCACTCAGCCCCGGCTTCTGGTCGAACAAGATGCTTCCAGGCAGTTGTATCTCCAGGAGTAAGTTCAACCATGGCCAGGTCCCAGGCGGTGCACTTTTCTCTCACAGTGCCCCACTGTCCCTTGAGCTCGCACACTTTTGAGCCACCACCCTCAGCACAGCGCCCCCAGAATCCCTGATACACTGTTGCGTTGTTAGTGGTGTCCAGGCACATGATGTTGTAGCCGGATTCCGGGTCCGCCTTTGCAGACTGTAGCATTCCCGTGCCCTCCACGCCTGCCAGCAGTAGGACTGCCAGCACCAACAGGAACTGACCCCGGCTCATGTCAGAGTAGGGTGCTGTTTGGGTTGTTTGTGGACACCGCGGTACCTGCAGCATCAGGCATGGCTGACTGCTTAGTGACTGGGTATGCTGAGCTCTCGTGAATCTTCAACGCAATGTTTACATCTCGGCACGATGCTGCATTGGGCCAGAAGCTGGTACCGATAGATAGGCACGCCTCTCCTGTTGCCGTGTCAAGATATAGCTATGATTGTCCCTACCTGTGAGAAAAGCTGGTGCAATATCTGAACCTTCTCAGCTGGTCAAGGACGTTCGCAGCCTGTCATTCAGCTAAGTGTCGAAGCTTTCGGAAACGCTTCTGAGAGGGTGCCACTCAAGACTCAGGTAGCTATCGCCTGTTAGTATATTGCCAGGTGATAGATTGTAGCAATTCAAATCTACGCATGACACATGGGACGCAATGGAAAAGCAGTCTGTGTATGTGTACGTACGTACGTACGTACGTACGCGCACATGCATGTCTCTGTACACTTGTGTGACTTGTGCTTATTACGCCCACACTTGCAGACCGTGAAACTATGCTTTGAAGGCATGTATAAGAAGTAAGGCGCTAGCAGATAATAAAGGCACACACAAGGCCGTTGCAGATTTGACGGCCACGTCTCGTCGTGAATTGTGACTGAGCTGATCATGAACACATGTTCGTGAACTTAATGGGTTGGTTCATGGACATGCGGCAACCACTACAAGTTTGCTGGAACGAAATGCGATAAAATGACATGTTTATACGATCTGTGAAAATTGAGCCGCGGCACTGCAGGTGGGCGGCCACATTGGGCGCGATGGGTAAATGCGAGGGTTGGGACGCAAAGCATGCGGAGAAACAACCCACTTGTATGTTAAAACCTCACTTTAGTACCATCGGAACGTTATTGGCACCTGCAGCGTGCATGAAATCTCCACATGTACTTGACCTGGCTTACATCGATTGTTGGCTATGGCAACAACGAGCTGAAGTCCCCGCAAATGCAACGTTGTCATCGTTAAGGTTGTTCATCAAAGTAGTGCCCACACCCAGCTGGCACACAGAGCAAAGCCCGCAGCTAGCACCCAGCCCACTCCCCTCAGGCCCACGCCCGACCGTAGGGCTGCACCACCTGTTGCCTGTATCATGCCTACTTCATCCACTTGCCTACTTTACTGTTTTTCTACTCCGGGTCCTGAAATGCACTCGTCATTTGTGTCGTTAAGCACCCGTCATCATTGCCTGATCTTCCCTCCCTATCAGGGCCCTTGCACACACCCCAGGCGCTTCAGCAGCCCCTAGCAGCGCCAGCACCTCCAGCAACGGCAGCAGCACCAGCAGAAGCAGCAGCAGCAGCGAGGTGTCAGCAGCAGCAACAGAGCCCGCTGAGCAGGCGGAGCAGTACCCCACCCCTGCTGCTGCTGTGGAGGCTGCGCTGGCTGCCGGGCTGCCCAGTCAGTTGGTGGATGCCCTGACTGCAGATGCGCTTGCTGAGGAGGGCCCTGCACTTGTGGATGAGTGGGTGACCTGGCTCAGGCTTTGGAGGGCACGGCTGGCAGAAGAGGAGATGCAGGAAGAGGTGCGGACTGGTTCGCTCGCCTGGCAATGTATCCCAGAAGACGTAGATATCTGTGGCACTTGGATCAGCCTTGCCAAGCCTTGCAGCGCGTAGTATTTTTGCATGTACCTGGGTATACGCCGTGTAGATGGGTGTCAGCCTAGACCTGGTGGACCTGTTGTGTTCAGCAGCATGTGATTGCAGGCCATGTTGTTGCAACTGAATGCATGGTTGCGCATTTTGTGCCGTCCACATCCCTCCTCCTGGGCAATGCCTATGTGTCGTTTTTGGAGGGGAGTGCTGTGACGCGGGGGCTGCATACCATGGCTGACTGACCAAAGAGTATCCGTGTGCCTGTGTGTGTCCCTGCAGGCACGTCAGGCCCTGCAGGCGTCTGTTAGCCCCAAGTTTGTGCCCCGTCAGCACCTGCTGCAGTATGCCATCGAGGCGGCTGAGAAGGGTGACATGAGTGAGGTCAACAAGCTGCTGGAGGTGAGGGCCAGGGCCAGGGTGTAGTGCTGACTCAGCAGGCGAGGTCCTTGTACAGGCCTCCTTTGAGAACCTGGTTGGCTTCAAGATGCTTCTGATGTACATAAGCTTGACCCGCACAGCAATCGGTCAGGCGAAAAGTGAAGTAGGAGTGGGATATCGAGACCCTGTTGTGTCCACCCGTGGCTGGTTACAGCAGTACCCTGCTGAGCCTGCTGTTGTGCTGCTGCGTGTTGTGTGCTGCTAGGTGTGCCTGAAACCGTTTGACGAGCAGCCAGATGTTGACGCCAAGTACAGCAGCAAGCCACCCCCTGAGATGGTGCGGCCAGGCGTCTGTGTGCTGTCGTGCTCGTCCTGAAGACACAGAGCGGCATCAAGTCGGACTTCAGAGCGGCACGTCAGCCCACTGCAATGTGCAGCAGCGCACACACACGCTGCAAGCAGCAGTAGCTTTAGTGCGGCTGGCTGCAGTCAGGCCCAAGGTCCCTTGAATTTTCTTCAGCGGCCCTTGACGACTTCAGGGTTTTGGTGGTTGCCTGCTGCTCTCGCTGAATGGCTTTGGCAACAGCATCCCTGGTTGCAGATGCATATGTTTGGGTAGTGTAGCACAGCTGTGTTTCAGCATACATAGTCAGCATGTGTGCATTCATCTGATGTCAGCGGTCTCAGAGTGGATGTTTTCGTGTGTTGACATGCACTCCTGTGGTATATCATGATGCAGAAGGTGGTAGGTCTTGTTGCTGCTGCACAAGGACATCTGCACCTAGCATCGTATGCCCAGTCTCTCGTGGCGTGCGCATGCATGCCTTTGGAGTTTGCAACCATAGTATGGAACCAGATGTGATTTGGTTGTGGTGTGATGATGGGGTTTTGACCAGCAGGATTGTGTCGCTGGGTGTTGGTACAGCCAACGAGTGTTGCAGCGGCAATGCCAGGCACATGAACAGGTGTCGTCGTGCATGCTGTTGCACAGTACATGTGTCCAGGCAGACCCTCCTACCGCTAACCACGATCACTGACCTCCTGTACAAGGGGGTGGGTAATGGCCGCCGCTTGCCAAATGCCAGTTTGAGTTGGAGTGTGAGAGCATCAGGCTGGTAGGGTTGTGACTGCATGCCGACTTCGAGTTCAACTGTGGGCCACATTGCTTCATGTTTGTGATGCCTTTGTTACAAGGTTCTCACCAAGTACCTGAGCACACTCTGTATGGGGTGTTCTCACTGTGACAGTGAAAGCTGCGTCCAAGTATGTCATGCATGTATGCCGACCATGAACATGAAAGCTTGTAGAAGCATGCAGGATCTGGTTGCAACACAAAGGGCACTGACTGAAGCATGGAAAAGCTGATTCTGAATATGACGGTAGCTACACAAGAATGCTGTCAAGGTCCTGCTGGGGTGGCTCACCCCTCCACAAACACAGCTGCGTGCAGCATAGTGTGCTGCGCCCTTGATGAAACATCAGCCATTTCCCTGCTGCCACTCGAAACATCCACCCCACAAACACAGGCGTGTGTCAATGCCCAGGGGTTTGTGAGCTGTTACAGCTGGCTGCAGCCAAACAACACACGAAAACAAGTTTGTGAATCCTTTCTGCTGAATGCAGGTTATGGCCCAAAGGAATCAGGTTTGCTGCATGTGATTCAAGGTGAAGGCATCAGCCTCACACCTTCCAAACAAGGCATTGCTGAGTCCTTGGACTCGATGTTTATATGTGACAAGCAGAGGTCTGTCTCATATGCAATACATACGTGTCAGAGGCAAGCGGTGCAGAGGTCTGCAGACCTCCAATTTCGTGACATCCGTGCACTGGCGTTGCACAGCCGGCCCGCCACACACAGCTTCCTACCTAAGCATACCACAGCAAGGTGCTGTGGCGCACACTTGTGCACGTGCACAGACCACACGTGTATTTCGCAGTGCTCACATTGATGCGAGCTTTCATAGCACACAAGACTTGGCAGTCAGTGCGGTGCAGCAAGGAGAGGTGATGTTGTGACAAGGGCAATCAATGTGGAAGAACCCCTGCATTAAAACGTAAGCGCTTTCACATCAGCATTCTTGGTGATGATGTGACAAGGGATATATTGTCCTGGATAAGAAGTGTTGTATTGTCCTGGATCCCGGGCTCCAAGGCCACCGATGCTGCTGAAACCCACAAAACAAGGAAAGCAGAATGTAAAAGAACGACCCCAGCGCCAGCTCCGGCCCTGTCCATCGGTACACACTGGGATGCCACAACCCAGCATGGACCCTGCACAGTTCAGGCCTACAAATGCTGTGCTCGTCATGCAATAAGAGGCCCCACTTGATGCTGCTGCTGCGCACAGGGCAGGCAAGATGCTGTAGCGCCAGTAAGCAGTACCGCTGCCAGCATTATAGTGGACTTTGGGCTCACCCAACCAGTCTCCAGCACGATTCAGAACAACACCCAGCTTGGATTCTGCAGTCCATGTCTGTAAAACACCAGTCTGTATTTGCAAGACCGTCGACAGATGCTCCCATTGCTGCTGCTGATCACGGAAGAAGTCAAACAGTGAAAGCACACACGACCAACAACAGACCCTGGGCCCGTTGTTGACAAGCATAGACAGTAAACACCCACCATGAGAGCTGCAATGTCTGCATCTACAAAAAACCCAGCAATGCTGCGCCTGGGCAAGAGATACAGTGCCCGTTTTCCTGCTGCCCGATACGTAGCCAGAGCAGACAGAGGAAAGCAAGCAACAACACCCAGAATGCTGCATGCGCTCTGCAGCATGCACGACCACATGACACAAGCAAAGGGAACCCACAGCAAGCAAAGCAGATCGTACCCCTGCTCAAGCACAACCTGTTGCTTAAGACCTAGGCCCCTGCCTCACTGACCAGTGCTGCCCACAGGGACAGCCGAGGGATCAGCAGGAGGACCAGCCTCTATGCAGAAAACGCCTTCTCCAGATCAACCCAAACCTGGTTCAGCTTCTTCTGGGCCTCCACCTCACCAGAGTGGTCTGGGTGGCAGCCCAGGGACAGCCCAAGGTACACACGCTTCAGGCTGCTGGCCGAGATGTTGGGCAGGCCAGCAGCAATGCACAGCGCTGCAGCGGGTGTGTTGAGCACAGCCTCGCTGTCCAAGCTGCAACCACGCAGGGCACGGGACACCCGGCCCTGCCTGTCGACTGCTGCGATGAACGCCCTGTAGCCACTGCGCCCAGCTAGCTGCAGCTGCCTGTCCTTCTCCTCAAGCTGCCTGTGCTGCTCCCACAGCTGAGCATCCTTCTGCATCAGCTCCGCCTGCTGGTCCCACACAATGTCCAGCGCATTGTTCAACTTCATCTTGAGCTTCTTCACCTCTGGCTCCAAGTCGTTCAGGATGTACTGGGCTGCCTCTGTCTTCTGGTCCTCCTGGTGCTGCACCATGATGCCAAGCACCCTGATGATGTCAGGCTGCTGCTCAACCTCCTGGTTGGGTGCCTGCAGGGAACAGGACAGTGCAGGGGCGCAGCAGGGTCAACGGCTGCGTGTGTGTAGATGGCTAGGCACTGACAGCATGCACCTCTGAGAGGTGACAGGCAAAGAGTTCATGAAGGCTGCAGCCACAAACATGCCATGCAGAGCGATCCAGCCAGGAAGCATGAGCGGGCCAGCATGTGCTCAAGCAGCAGGCATGCAGCAGAAGCACAGCATTGTCTCACCTTGCGTCCGTAGACGATCTTGTTGAGACCGTCGATGGTCAGCAGGCACTGCTTGATCTGCTTGGCAGACTGGTCATTCTGGGCCCTCTCCACATCAATCTGCGCACTCAGAGGAGCAATAAAGGCAGGCCAGTCAGTCGCTGCAGCCCAACCTGTGTCCAAGGGCCATGCCGAGCATATCGGTGTCTGCCTGTGTGATGTGCTGTGCTTCAATAAGTCCCGGTGTGCACCACAGCAAGCACACACTGCACCAGGTGCGGATGCGCTGTCAAAATCAAGAAGAGAGCACAGGCAGGCGGGACCACAGCAAGCGAGCCAGCAATGTAGTGGTGATGGCAAGCAGCCAACCAGGGGACATCGACGGCACTCCCAATGCTCACCTCCTTGCGCAGGGCCTCCTTGTCTGTCTTCTGCTCCACCAGCACCTGCTCAAGGCTCTTGGCCTTCTCCTGCAGAGCCGCCAGTGCCTCCTTGCCTGCCTTCTGGTCGAACAGCAGGGTCTGGTTGAGCTCAAGGCTCTTGGCCAGCGCAGCGCGCACCTCAGACTGTGTCTGCAGGGCAACCTGGTGTGCCTCAACCTGCAGGGGAGCAGCAGGGGGTGTAGGCAGGATGATCAGCAACAATCGTGTGTGCCTTACGGCTGCTGGCATGCAGAAACAAGTGCGCTGCAAGGACTTGATGACAAGAAAAGTGCTGGTGCAACATGGCAGGTCCTTTGGAACCTCAATTCAGTCCTGGCTACTTGTGAATCAGGACCGCGCATGCCTGTTTGCAGCTAATCAAGCACGCAGGCATCCTCAAATCAAGTCCAGCCGCCCTCACCTGCTTGAGGTACTTCTGCTCGGCCTCCACCTTGGCGGCCTGGTGGCCTTCAGCCTCCTGAGCCTTGGCCTCCAGCTGGGCCTTGAGGGTGGCAATCTCTTGGGCCTGCAGTGCATCACAACAGCAGGCGTCTTGAGGAAGGGCAAGAGAGTTTCTACACACACTATGCAGCTGGGAGTGCGAAGAGGCCCTGCAGGCCAGTTTCTTTAGTTTCTTTAGTTTCTGCTGAAGATTACGGCAATGCATTCAATGCGCAGTGTGCAATAAGGCCACCACGCATTCATATTTCAGGTGAGCTCTTGAGAGCTGACAGCAGCACAGGGCCAAACACACCTGCCGCTTGTTCTGCTCCTCGACAGACACCATGGCGGCCTGCAGGTCAGCGGCCTCCTGGGCCTTGATTGTGGCCTGGTCCTTGGCTGTAGCCAACTCCTGGTCCTGCAGGGGCAGCAGCACAGGACGGCAAGGTCAATACATCGTCACCCCATGCGGTGGCTGCAGGAACAGCATGCCAATGGCAACGGCTGTGCAGCTTATTGTCTGGGCCCTACCAGCATTAGATATCATAGTGAGCAGTGCCTGCTACAACACATGTATGGTGACCCCGACAAGTTGAACGAGAGGAATCCCTCACCTGCGCTGCAGCCTTGCGCTCGAAAGCCACCTGTGCAGCGCACAGGGTAGCCACCTCGTTGCCACTGGCAGCCAGTTGGGCGTTGAACTGACAAGCCTCATGCTCCTGCAGTGCAGCAGAACGTGAGGGGCATGTTGGACCATGTGACACACTTTGCTGCCGAGGCTGGCGCTTTCGCAGACTTGCTATCCAAGAGCCTCTTGATGCTTGTCCACATATATAGGCGTGCAGAATACATGCAGGGTTGCTGGATTCGTGCCTTATAGCTCACTGCACAGGCCAGCATCTTAGCGCCTGGTGCCTGACAAGCCATGCATTTGAGGCAACACAACAGCTAGAGCCAGGTGTGCTGACAAGCGATCAAGCACTGACTCACCTGCTTCCGCAGCCTCTCCTCAACCTCCTTCTTTGTGGCCTGCAGGGCAGACAGCTCCCCAGCCTTTGCTGCCAACTCAGCTTCCACCTTGGCAATGTGAAGCTCCTGTGGTGCAGCGTACAAGTTGCGTGTTGAGTACTGCACACCTGGTGGCGGTGTTGTGCTCTTATCTCAACCAAGTAACGGGTTAATGTTCTGATTACTATGTGTTGGCCAGCACGCATGCAATGCGCAATGCAAAGGCGCAAGCCATGCCACCATTGTGTTCACATGTACACAACACTCAGACTCACCTTTCTTTCCTCAAACTCCCCCTGCTGCTGCTGGCACTCTGCCAGCTCTTGAAGGATTTCGTTGTACCGTCTTTTCACGCAAGCACTGTATATAGATAGCTGTGCGCATGCGCTGGACAGCTTCTTGATGCTAGCAGCGCTGCTCATGCTGCTGAGCTGCTGCTGGTGGAGCTCATACAGGCTGAACGCAGCCAGGCCCTTGTACAAGGGCGACTGCTTTCGCAACCCATCCGACTTCTTTTCTAGTTGCTTCACTTGGATGCGCTTGTCTTCCAGCTTCTGCAAGCCAGCAGCACTCACACAGCAAGGTGGAGTCAGATTCAAGAAAAGCACGAGTGTGCACCCAACAACGATCTGAAGGCAACATCAAGCCACTGTGCAACAATGTAGTCATGTTCTTAGCCTATCTTAAGGCAGCTGCGGGCCTTGTGCTGTGTACAAGCAGGGGACAAAGAGCATATGCTTCTGCTGTGCCAGCTGGCAGCAGTTTGCGGATGAAGCTGGCAGGCTGCACAGCTCACCACAACTGCATTGCAGCATGCAGTCATACCATCTGGCAAGGCTCTTACCTGCTGCTGCATGCAGACCAGCAGGTGGGCTGCACTATCATCGATGCCAACCCGAGGACCAGAAAGACTCTGCAGGCACGCCCGAGGATGAATAGTGAGCACTGAAAGTGTTAGCAAGATGAGTTCAAGACGGTTCAATCATGATCCAGGCGACTGTGAGCGCTCGTTCTCAATCAGCATGTCACGGAACAGTCGACTTTGCAACTCACCTGATTTTGCCCCATCTCTGTGATACTCAGTACCGAAGCTCCTCAGTGACTCCCCAGATGGTAGTTTGGTTCTTGCAGCAGGTGTGCAAGCTGTGCTCTTGGACTCTTGGCGTTAGACACGCCAGTACACGTGTGTGCTCCGATAGAAAGTAAGCAAAATGATAGTTGAAAGTAAAGCTTTGAGATCCAGTGTAGGTAGATCAGTGGTTGAGGGGAGAGGGCGCCGAGCTTTTATGCTCGAAAAGACAGATTGGAGTGAGGCAGCAGAGTGACGTGCAGGTTTCAGCACCCGCGGCGGTTCGGCCCCAACCTGCATGCCATGACATTTTGAACACTTCATTCAGCATGTGGAAGGGCCTGCACGTGCTGCTCGCCGCCCTGCCTGGGCGAGCCCCTCCACTGTGGATGGATGCACCTGATGTGTGGGCATGCAGAACCAGCAGTAGTACATCCCCATTGTTTTGCTCGTACTGGGATGCTCTGCAATTGCTGGTGCTTCAAACTGAGGAGCATTCAAGACCTCCTGTTGACAATATCCAAAGCTGCAGGTGCTGCTGCTGACATGCTGCACAAGCGTGTTCACTGTGTTGCCCAGCAGCTGTTAGGTGCGGAATGCAATTGGCACCGTAACTGAGCTGCCATCAGTGTTGCACAAGATGTGGCCTCAGTGTGCGGTCACAGCAGCTTGCAGTACACTTGCAGGGCAAATCCATAGCGCAGAGCATGCCAACTGTGGTCGACTGACCGCACAGCTAATTGCTGCAACCAACCAGACCCCTCTCAAGCCAGTCTGTTCCAGCCCTTTCTGCACCACCAACACCTCCAGAATCATGCACAGAACTTTTGGTATTGCAAGGTTGCTGCACTGTTTCATTCTCCGAGCACAGTCGCACATGGAGGTGATGTCCTCCAACACCCAGTGATTCTGTTCCTTCCCCCTTCGTTCCCAACAGTCCAGGACAGCTGATATGCCATTCCAGGAAAGGTCCAGGCACAAAATCTAGTGCGTCACACCTGAAACCACTAGCTTTGCCGCCTCAGTGGCCATCCTTGCATGCAGTCCTGTCACTGACTGACAGCCGCTGGCATGTACATCACACCACATCACAGCACAGCATAGCACAGCACGTAACAGCAAGGAGCGGCAGCGCACTGTGCATACTGCAAGAAGCAGATAAAATTGCTTGTAGCTGCCAAACTAAACCAGTCTCAGATGTCTCCTTGAGGGTGACCGCATGCAGCAGTGTGGTGCCTTGCACCATCTCTCCATGGGTGCATCTGGGTGTGTCTGGT
>QAXK01009200.1:0-10978 GCA_004335735.1 Chlorella sp. KRBP | reverse complement strand
CTGCTTCCCATGCTGCTGCTGCTACCAGTCCTGCCAGGGCTGCTGTCACTGCTGCTGCTGCTGCCAGTGCTGCCAGCAGTGCTGCTGCTGCTGCTGCTCAGTATGAAGTTGACGGCATGACCCATTTCATGGCAGAGCTCCCACAAGCCCAGAGCAACCTGGCTATGCTGTCCATGCAGCACGCCCCCTGATTGAAGCCCTAGAGCCACAGCAGCACCAAACCCATCACCGCCAGCACTGCAGCTTTTGCTGCTGAAGGGCCCTTGCTGCTCACCAGCACGTGCGTGCTTGCTGTGCTGCTGCTGGCTGTCTTGGCGCATGAGGAAGGGGTGGTTGCACCCGTACAGAAGCAGCTGTGCTGCATAGCCAGCATTGAGGTCGAGGTATATTGTGCCAAGCACAGCCTCTGACTGGCCACCATCACCACCACTGTTGCAGCCATCGCTGCCGCTGCCACAGCCATTGCTGCTGCTGCCGTCGGTGCTGCTGCTGCTGCTGCTGCGGCTCCTGGTAGTGGCGGTGTTGTTGCCGTCCGTGCCATCGTTTTGCACCGCCAGACACAGCTCCAGCACCTGCACGTGGTCCGCCCACACCTCGCCAGGCCGAGGGTTGCGTTTAGTCAACCGCAGGCCCAGCAGCAGATGCAAGATCCTGTCTAGACCTGCCAGCACGCTAGGCAGCTGCAAGTAGGGCTGCAGGCACTGCAGGTCGTGCTGGCTGAGTGCCGCTTCTTGCTCCTGCACAGAACACGCATCAATGCAAAATGACAGGCAGCAATGTGCAGGAAGCTCTGGCAGCAGCCTGCGCTGCCGTGCATCTGCTATATGCGCCAGTTCCTTGATCTACGCAGGTCTGAGTGCGGTACACTGAGCGCCCAGCAGAGATATGCACAGAGTATTACGTGCGACACAGATTCTATGACTCTGGGCCCGACTACGCCAGTGTTGGCCCTAGGCCCAGAAGGCCCACAGCGAACTTGAGGCCACACCTCCCCACGGCACAGTCACGCCTCACCTTGAACGCCAGGTGTGCAATGCTGCTTGACATGGAACCCTGCTGTAGCACCTCCTGCTCATGTTGCTGCTGCAGCTGCGCAAACGCCTTGTCTGCAGCTGGCTGCAGCACCTCTGCTAGCCGCTGGCAGAAGGCGCGGGCTGCTGTGGGGCTTCGCAGGAGGCTGTGCTGCAGCACAAAGTCTGCATAACTGTCAAAGCCATGCATCCTGCAGGCCAGAAAACGCGACACACCGGTGAGTCTGCAGAGCTCAGGCCCTGCTGTCGAAGCCAAGCACATCGCAGGCCCTAAAACATGACGAAGTGTGCCAAGTTTGCCAGCTTTGCCTCAGCTGAGCAATTGATCCTGCAGCCCATGATATGACAAAGTACAGCAGCTGCTACTTGTTGCATTCATGCATCCTGCAGGCCATAAACATGACCAAGCAAACTGGGCCCCTGCCTGTACATACAACAGTATCCTCTGCCCTCTGTCCTGTGCTGCAGAGTGCTTGCCAAGTTTTGCAGATTGCAATAAGCTGCAGCTGTGCAAAGGTCTTTCAGGGCACACTGCATGTAGCTGTCCCTCTTGGGTGTGGTGCTTGCTTGCTAGCCGTCAGCAAGGACTGCTGCTGTTACCTGCCAATCTTGCGCCTCGCTTCAGCAAGGTCACTCCAGGCAGACAGCAGTGCGTCCAGCCGCTGCAGCAGCCCAGCTGTGTATACCTCGGCTCTCACAGCAGCATTTGGGTGCTGCTGCAGCAGCTGAGATACCAACTGGAAGTCCAACTGCACTTGGGTTACGTCATCTGTGCTGGCTGACACCCCATCTACAGAGACTGAGGCAGGTTTGTCAGCTGCTGCTGTGGCTGCTGGCAAAATGGCTTGCTGCAGCTGACTGTCTGTGCTGCCACCCGTCCCACAGCCAACAGCAGTGGCAGCAGCAGCAGCAGCAGCCGCCCTGGCCTGCAGTGGTTCCATCAGCACGTGTAGACTGCCTGCGTCCAGCTCAACCACTGGTGCTGCTGCTGGGTCTAGCAGCAAGGCCTGCATCTTCCCCACAAGCACCTTCTGTTCAGCGAGCAGGCCAGACATAATCGCCTGCTGCTCTTGTACAGACAAGACCTGTGCATCTGCACTGTTCTGCTGCTGCGGGGCAGCAAGGCTAGCTGGATTGAGGCTCTCCAGCTGCATGTGGGCCAGTAAGCTTTTTGCCAGCATCACAAGCCTGCACCTGTGGCTGCTGTCACTGCTGTCACAGCTGTCACTGCTGCATGCAGCAGCTTCGGCTGCCACTGCTGCTGGGGTGTCTTCCGGCGGTGCCGAAGCACCCTGGCGCCGGCGTTGCTGGTGCTGGGGTGTGTGGACTGAAGTGCCGTGCGGCTGTAGCCACTGCAAGCACACCCACAGCATCTGCTGCAGCAGCAGGTCACTGCAGAGCTCCTGTTCTAGCCCACGAGCCTCCACAAACACAGAGGTGGCTGCGAGCCTCCATTGCTGATTGTGGTGGTGGCCCTTCAGCAGCCCGCATACCAGCAGGACCTGCACGGGGAAGGAGGCTTGTCAATGGGGGCCGGGTACGCCCAAACTTGCAGGCAGACGCAAGTGTTGGCAAGGAAGGTTCTGTGTATGCACACGAACCTGTTGAACAGTGCCCAGCAAAGCATCCAGCTGCATCAGGGCCTGTTCGATCTGCTGTAGGCACATTGTGGCATCCGCTTCATCATCATCATGGCCCATTTGTGGCAGCTGCTGGCAGACTTGCACGGCATGCTGGAGCAGCAACCCCAGGGCTTCTAGGCATGCTGGCAAGACGTCCTGCCATGCCTGCTGCAGCGTATCTGGGGCGGAGAGTTGCTCCAACTGCAAGACAGCTGATGGAGTGCACTTTGATGCAGTCCCATCCGTGCAATGTGTGGTGACATGCCCGCTGGTGGCTGCAAGGCTGCTCCTGTCACAAGTGCGGTTTGCTTGCACCAAGTGCAGTTGTGGCACAACCCTGCTGCTGTGACTGCATGGCTGCTTGGCTGTCCTTGATGCTAAGGGATCATAAGCGATGTTACGTGCTGTCTTGGTCACGCCGATCTGACCTTGCATTCGATGCCTGCAGCCCCAAAAAGCACGGCTGCTGCTGCTGCTGGCCCAGCAGTGCTGGGGGGTGCGGGGGGTGAGGGGTGCACAGCAGTTCCAGCCTGATGGAGTGTGGGGTTATCGCCATCAGTATTGACAGCGAAGTGGTGCAACTCCACCTTCGGATAGCCAGCACAAAAACGTATCAGCAGCTGGACGGAAGTCAAAGGGGCGGTAGTGCTGACTAGGCGTTACTGGCTTAGAATGGGCGCGCTCCTGCGCACGGGGCACCTCAGCACACGTACCAACATCACGTTGCAACTCATTTGGACCTTATTGCAGCACGCCAGCACTGCTGCTCCTCTTGCTGTTGTTGTGCCAGGCGCCATGATGCAGGTCCAGGGGCTGCAGCAATGCAAAACATGCTCACATGTAAACTATGGTGGTCGTGTTGTGAGGCCGAGGCGGCTGCAGGTCTTGTCTGATGCTAGTGCTCGGGTCAGAGGAGATGCCAGACGTGTGCACAGGTGGTTGAGCGACGTTCGGCACTGGACCAGCTTTTATCCAGGTATGGGAACATATCCACCACTTCTGAGATCCGCGATCGGTGACAGGTGCATCCTCATCATGCAACTGACAGCAGAAACGCGGCAAAGCACACTGCTTGTGCTCTCCACGGAGGGCCAGCACAGCTGATTGTGCTCACACAACATATATCAACACCCTTAAAACCTACCTGTGGCGTCAGCCCTGCCGGGCAGGCTGGTCAGCGCCTGGCAGTAGGTGCAACAGGGGAGCAACCAACTAGGGTGTCCTGTGTGCCGCAGGCACAAAGTCTGCAGTCAAGCTAGGGAGTGCGTTGGACCCAGTACGTGTGGGCACAAAGTTTGAGACACAACGGGACATGCTGGGACTCAAGGTGGACATGACGTGAGTGCTACCAATGTGGGCAACAGCCACTTGCAACAGCCACTTGCCACTTGGGCTCAAGGTGGCCCAGTTTCTGCCGTGTGCCCAGCCACATGCCTGTGCCTTTAGGTCCCACATAATGCTTATGGGGTTGCTCTCAATGCTTTGGGCTTCTTCTTATTGGTGATGTCTGCACGCAGCCCAGCAAGCTTTGCAGTTGCAGGACCTGTCATGCTTTCTGAGGTGTGTTTGTGTGGATGCTGCACGCAGCTATGAGGTGTTGGAAATGGACCCCGGCAAACGCTTGGTTCTGTCGGGCCTGTCAGAGCACCATACACAGGTACTCAGCATGTGCCGGCATGGTGTTTCAGTGTATCTCTGCGCAGCATGCCAGCACCCATACTGCTTACTGTTGGCAGCTCCTGCTTGTCTCGACACATCGCATGCACTGTGTGGCTTGGCAAGTGTCTTGGTGCTTATCAATTGCATTTTGGCGCGAGGCGGGTGTGTCCAGTTCTGGCACCGAGCACCTCTTGTGTGCCTATTTGTTGACCTGCAGATGGACCAGTTCTTTTTCATGCCAGACAGGCATGATCCCAGCTGGTGTGCTGTGCGGTACATGACAGATGTACGCCTGCGGGAGTGGAAGGTGTACCTGCAGCCAGTAGCCAAACGTAAGTGATGGGAACTTTGGGCACGTCAAGCAGCAGTTCCTCCTTCCCAACTGCTACAGCTACAGATTGTATGTCCCAACCTGGAGCAGCTCTAGTGCAGCTTCAAGGCTGCCGCCCCTTTGTGCAACGCATCACTGACAGTGAAGCTGGCTTGCTGATGTCAATCCTAAGCATTATGCTGGTGGATCCTTGGTGCAAACGTGTCAACAGCATCCACACTTGCCTGGCCCATTGCCCACTGTCCTGCAGGGTTCATGGCCAAGGTGCCTGATGAGGCAATGGCAAACCTGCAGAAGGCTCTCAACGTTGCAGGATCGCCCGTGTATAGCGCAGCCTTTGAGCAGACTCTCCGACAGGAGCAGCGCAGCACCAGCAGCAGCAAGGCCAGCAGCACCAGCAGCAGCAGGGGCGGTACCAGCAGCACACGGTCCAGCAGCAATGGCAGCAGTAAGAGCGGGCTGCGCAGCGGCTGGCTCAAGAACATGTTTACAAGTAAGTGCATACATGCAGAGGAGCATGCAGTACGTTGTTGAAAAGGGGTGCTCATGGCAGCTGGGAGGACATCTGTGGTGAGGTTTCTGTATTCTCTTGGCTTGGTCAACTGCCTTCTATGAGGTTTATGTCCTCCTATGCAATCTCGGCGAGCAGGCATGTAAGCTCTATAACTTCTGGTGCTGACAGCTGCATGTTGAATCGGATGCCCTTGCAGGCAGCAGCATGGACAGCAGCGTAGACGAGAGCAGCGGCGCAAGCAGCAGCGGGCGCATCGCAACAGCAGTTGCTGTTGTGATGGACCCCATGGGCTATTATGAGGTCCTGGGCCTCACACCTGCCATTGAGGTGAGGCAGCAGCACAGCCTGGCGTGTGAGGATTGATCGTGGCATTGAGGATGGATCGTGACATGTCGGGCATGTGCGCACCACACGGCGGCCAGACATGAAAGGCGTGCAGTCAGCAGGATGGGCCTCCAAGCCCCTCCTTGTGACCAGCAGCCTGGCTGGTTCGTCAGCAGGATGGTGCATGAGAGGTGTGCATGCCCGCACAAACTGCTTGTGGCCATGTGTGCTGACGAATACCTGCTGCTGTGTTGTGCTGCAGATCGACGAGGAGGAGATCAAGACAGCATACAGGCGGCTTGCCATGCAGTATCACCCGGATCGCCACATCTCGAAGGATGCCGCGTCGCGTGCAGCAGCGGAGAAGCAGTTTGCGCAGCTGCTCAAGGCGTATGATACCCTGAAGGACCCAGAGCAGCGGGCCCTATACAACTCAGGCCACCTCATCGAAGCCAGCTTGAACCTCTGAGCAGGCAGAGTCGCACACTCGCAGGCGAAAGCGTATATTCTCTGGCATCAGGCCACAGTCATGGCTTTATATCAGCAGCTCGGCGTGGGCTGCATTGCAACTTTCGCTGTCGTGCGCAGCAGCAGGCTGACTTGGCGGTCAGCTGGGTGGACCATGCTGGCACAACATACCTGACAGTGGCTGTGTTGCATGCAATGGCCCCGTGCAACAGTTTGCCAACAGCAGCAGCAGCCGCACAGCTCCCTGTGCTGCAGCAAGGGTGTTCACAGTGTAGTGCGTTGAGAGCATGCATGCACTACTTGCCCAGATAGTGGCAGCAGCAGACAAAGCATGCCCTGTAGCTGTTTTTCCAGACGTGTTGGAGTGGCAACCGACCATCCAAGGCTGTTGGAAGGTATGGGCATGCACCACTGTATGCACATATGCACGCCTGTGTTGCCACTCATCCAAGTGGCGTTCTGTGTTGTCGCTTGTGTCACAATGTGTGTCACAAGGGGCTGGGAGTATGGTATGTCGGTACTTTGCTGCAGTCAGCACGAGGCAGCACAGTGCATCAGGAAGTTGCTGAGACCTTTGAGTGTGCAGGCGTGTGGCAAACAAGGATGCCTGTATTGCGGGAGGCAGACCTCCATCTTGCACAGTGAAAGATCGGCACGTGCATGTACTCTATCCACGTGATGTCCGTAGTACAACCTGCCCCATATGGTTGGAAGTGGTGTTGGAAGCATACCGCCAGTTTCATGCGCTGCTGAATGTTCCAACAGGCTGAAGAAGCGCCTGCATGCTCTGGCACGTACTCTTGGTGCCAGCTGGCTGTATATCATACCCATATCATACCACCGTCTGGTGTTTGCAGCGTCGAATGTTCGTGTTGACAGTAGGGTTGTTCTTTCTGCAAGCAACATGTTGCAGATGTTGTCGTGCTGTATATGGGGTCGTGGCTGAATTATGCATGTCAGCAGTGTCGGGTGAAGGCAGTCGTGGGTGGCGGTGTTGGCGCCTGTGTTCCTTACCTCGAATACAGAGACGGGGTCCTGCCATGTTTTGTGAAACATTCAGAGGCTGGGGTTGGTGGGGGCTGGGCTCCCAGGTTGACTGGTAGCTCAGCAGGAAGACCGTCTTGATCATGCATTGCAGGGGCTGTCAGCAACGGTGACTGTTGTACCTCTTCAGCAATCTGAGGATCCATCACACAGCACCTACAACGTGCTGCCAACACTGCGGCGTTGCCTGTCACCAGCAGTCACTGCACAACTGGCAGTCACAGAGTGATTGCCGCGGCAATCACTGCACCTAAACTGGTTCCAGCCTTGCAAGGCTGGAACCAATCTGTAGGGATGTTGGCTACCCATGTCACGCAAGCGACATTGTGCTTGCGTGCCAGAGTCCTTGAACTGCATGGGTTTTGGTTGGGAGAGCATCGAGCCATCGCGCCAGGCCCAGGTGCTATGCAGACTTATGTGGGCCAGACCTGCAGAGCATGCTTGGGTGGGCCAGAATGACACACACCGGGGTTTGGGCGCTAGGCAGAACCGTGTGCGAGCACTACTAAGTAGTATTTGCAAGGCTGGCGTAACAAGGCGAGCAACACTGCCTCTCGAGTTGCAAGGCTGTGGCAAGCAATGCAAAAGTTCATGCACGGCAGCATATGAAATTCGCGCAACGTTTAGGCAAAATCATTATGCAACGAAGCATTGTTTCGACGCCTCAAAGCCTGATTGGGGCTCGCGGTGCATGCAGTGCACTTCCAAAGTTCGGCAGCAGTCACGGCAGTGGCAAGGCTGTGCATGTGCTGGTAGGACCATGCCGTTCATCACCCTTCGTACCTTCAATCAATAGACCTTTGAGTTGGGGCACAAGTCAGCGTCACTGCGCGGCTCTTGACGAAAGCAGCAGTCCAACAGCAGCAACAGCAGCACCAGCGGCAGCAGCACCACCATCACCACCAACAGAGCAGCAGCAAGACATCAGTCCGGATGTCAGTGAGCATGTTGTGTCTGAAGCTGCACAACAGGATGCAGCTGGCATACCTGAAGCAGCTGCTGCAGCGTCAGTGGCCATCAGTGAGAGCTCAGTGGATGCAGCCTGGTCAACATTTCTGCAGGTGCTGTGGGAACGTGGCTATTTTGATGAGCACAGCAGTGGCAGGGACATGTAAGTGGGCACCCTGTAGTGACGTATACTCCCCTGTAAATGCAGCACATGACAAGTACGGCCGTCTGCAGGATTATGTGGTTGAATGATGTAGTCCTAGTCTGGCCTGCCACACTATGCAATGGCTGTCTGCAGCAGTCAACAGGTCCCAAGTTCAGTACTAAATGACAGCTGAGCAGGCCAGCTATCCCTTGCTAAAGCAGGAGTCATGTTCACCCGCCCTGCAGGGATGCAGCCATCAGCAGCAGGCGAGACATCAAGAAGGCTCTCCAGCACTTTGCCCGCTGCCGCCCAGACATCGTCCTGCGCCTGCCGCAGCAGCTGCTGATGGAACTGGCGAGCCAGAAGTACCCAGCGCTGCTTGAGAAGAAGACCCGGATTGCAGTGGAGCGCCTGCAAGCAGACACAGCCAAGATTGGCGGGAAACAGGGCCCTGCACACGCAACAGGGCGTGCCAGCACACAGGACGTCCTGAGAGCCATGTGGGGCCTTACAAATGCATCACCAGGCAGCACCACAGCAACTGCAGCAGCAGCAGTTGATGACAGCAGCCAAACAGGCCCCGTTGCAGGTGAGCTTCTGTCACTGCAGCACCTTGCAGGTACGAGCAACACAGCTCGCTTACAGGGCAAGAGCACGGTATGCTGTTTGGCTGGACCCAATCACAGGATGCTTTTGGTCATGCAGTTCGGTTGCGAGTGTGTTGCTCCGTGCAACAAGAGCCTCACAAGCCATGTACAACACATGGCCCACACTTAGCGTACAGGCTACAGAACATACACACGTCTTCGGTTGCCATCTGTTGTGGCGGTGCTTCTCAGCAGGCATAGGCATCCTTGCTGGCATGCATCCAGCTGCTACGTCCATGCCACCCCTCATTGAGTGAGATCCCTGCTCACGTGCCCTCACTTTCTTGGGAGTGTGACTTCATGTAAGCATCGTTTCCCACAGCACGAGGGGCCTTGAGAGTACGGGTTGCACTAGCTTGTCTAAGTCATCGATGCTGATGTGGTCCTTGCGATGCTGCAGGTGTGCTGGCCAGGTGTGGTCTAGCAGTGCTTGGCCTGGAGCAGCAGCCTGCAGATGAGGCTCTCGTGAAAGCTGCAGAGGCTGCCATGGCCACAGCCAACGCCGCATCCTACCAGCAGCACCAGTCGGACTCGGCAGCTGCAGTAGCAAAGCGAGGCGGGGCCCGTGTGAGTGGCAGCAGCAGCGGCGGGGGCACCAGGGGTGACAGGGAGGCAGGACAGACCGACAGGCGCAGCAGCAGGCAGGAGCAAACCAGCAGGGGCGGTGCTGAGAAAAAGGAGCAGCAGCTGCCCCCGTTTCCGCGGTCTGAGGACCCTGGTGTGCAGCATAAGCTGCGCCTGCTCAAGTCAGCACCCTACACAGAGATGCGGGCGGGCGATTGGTTTTGTGGGGAGTGTGGGGCACACAACTACGCCTTCAACCAGACCTGCTTCAGGTAGGGCTGGCACCTCGGGTTACATGCTTCTCACTGTGATGAGCTCCTCACGATACCATGATGGCCTTTAGCTGAAGTGTTCAGGGTCACATGGTCAGGGCCAGCCCCCGTCACCATACCACTATGTCATCATAGTGTAGGCCTATAACACAGAAGAGGCCTATAACATGGTTTGATAATTATATGGTGACGGGGGCTGGCCCTTACTGCCATATGCCGCCGCTTGCTACGAAACAGCAGACTACTACTGCAACTGCTGTCTCCCTCTGTTCGTTGCCAACGCTGGCGCTGCTTTCACTGCCGTTTCCCTGTTCATTGCTGGTGTTGAACTGCATACAGGTGTGAGGTCCCAAGCAACAGCCTGGGTGCGAGCAAGGTGACACTGAACGACGTGCGGCAGCTGCAGCAGATTGGTCTGGGCCAAGCAATGGTCTTTGAGCAGCGCCAGGCAGCCGCCTTGTACACAATCCAGGTCGCTGGGGAGGTCACCGCTGCCCTCAGTATACCTGCTGCTGCCAAGGCTACCGGCCAGGCAAGGTTCAAGCCTATCAAACTCCCGGAGCAGGGCCAGCAGGCCGCCGCCAGCAGCAGCAGCAGCAGCAGCAGCAGTCAAGGCAGCAGCAAGGCGGACCAAGGCAGCGACAGGAGGGACAGCGGGAGTGCAAGGGCAGGTGCCAGGGGCCCCAGCAGCTCCGAGCAGGGGCCACACAATGTGGACAGGCAACAGGACCCCGTCAGCAGCAGGGGCAGGGACAGGGGGGTCGCTGACAGGGCAGGCAGCAGCAGGAGCCGGGAGGGACTGCCTGGGGCAGGGCCAGGTGACGCAGCTGCCCCGCGCAGGGGCTTGTTCGGCGCAGAGCCTGCAGGTGGCAGTGCTGCTGCAGAGGCTGGCAGCAGCCTGGGCCTGGCCGACGCCTTCAAAGAGGCGTTTGCAGACCTGGAAGCTGAGCTGTCTGGCAGCAGCGCTGCGAAAGGCAGCAGCAGCAGCGCTGCAAGTGGCGCCCATAGCGCTGCGAGCGCAAGCACGACACTGAGGCGGGGTGTTGCTGAGCAGGAGCAGGCTCCAGGCAGCCCCAGGGGCGAGGCACCTGCGGCAGTAGCCACCAGCAGGGTCCGGCGCCTCAGGTCGGCACCAGCAGGTGCTGAAGCTGTGCCTGCAGCTGCTGACAGTGACAGCAGCAGTAATGATGAGGAGGACCTCAGCTACATTGGCAGCGGGGGCAGCTGGCGCAGTGAGGGGCGAGGTGCAGCAGCAAGCAGCAGGCGCGGATATGACGATCCTGCGGACAGCAGGAGGGGTGGCAGGCGCAATTTCGACGATCCTGCAGACAGCAGGAGGGGCAGGCGCGGATATGATGATGCACCAGACAGCAGGAGGGGCAGACGGGGGTATGATGATGCACCAGACA
>QAXK01009193.1:0-27256 GCA_004335735.1 Chlorella sp. KRBP | reverse complement strand
TGGCTTGGTGTCTGGTGTGGTGTGGTCGGTGGGTGTAGCATATACAGCAGTGCTGTACGAGAGCTGCCGCAGGGCTTGGCGCCATGCCTGTGCTGGCTCAGCTACAGGTGCAGGCGGCAACACTGTGCAGCTGTTGGTGACATGCTTGCTTGCGCGCACAGTTTGCAGGTGCAGGTTGCTGTTGCGTGGAAGCTGCATGCTGTTGGTTTGCTTGGACGATGCGGTGTCAACATGCAAGTTGTGTCACCCTGCCCCACAGGCAGCATGTGTGGCAGTTCCTCAACCGCATGGTCATACCACCAGAGCAGGGTGGTGGCTTCAGGATGCATGATGGTGAGACTCTGCAGGACCTCCTTGTTGACTGTGACCATTATTGCTCACGTTCTGTTGTAGAAGTTCCAGGTTTCCTCAGTGTAGTCGAGCCTCTGCTGCAAGCCTGCATACATGCAACTCAGGCTATACCTACGGTTGGTGCTGCCATCTTGCCAGCGCAGCATGCAACCTGGCAGCCACACACACATGTGCATGTGCCTGGCAGGGCGTGTGTGCTCCCATATTGACCAGTGAAAAGCTGCTGCCAGAGCTCCAACATGCGGCCATCGCCTGCTGCTATTGGCTGCTGGTGTTTCTGCAGGAGGTGAGAGTGATGTGCGCAGCTGCTACACTGCCATGGCTGTTGCAAAAGGCCTGGGGCTAGATGCTCAGGCACTTGCAGCCAAGGCCGGCATGGCAGACTACATACGGCAGTGCCAGGTGAGCTGAAGTTTCAAACCAGTGGGCTGAGACCAAACTTCTGTGCCACTTGCCACTGAGTTGTGTAGACAGGCTTGGGCGTGGGGTTGAGGATGGGGGTGCAGGGGCCCAGGTGTAGACACCATGGGTGGCCAACCACGCCTGCCATGAAGCCCTCACACCTGCTGCATTGCACATGTGGTCTTGCGACCCACTGACCCGCCTGTCACGCACCCCGCCTGCCTTCACTCGCAGACCTATGAAGGCGGCATCGGGGGAGAGCCAGGCAACGAGGCACACGGGGGATACACTTACTGTGGCCTGGCTGCTGTTGTGCTGGCCGGCTGCCCCCAGGCCCTGGACCTGCCCCGCCTGTTGCATTGGGCAGTGCAGCGCCAGGGCTGGGTTGAGGGAGGGTTCAACGGGCGCACAAACAAGCTCGTGGACGGTTGCTACAGCTTCTGGCAGGGCGGAGTGTTCCCTGTCCTGCAGCAGCTGATGCAGCAGGAGCTGCCGCAGCAGGTGAGGGCAGGCTTCAGGGTTGGTCATTGAGGCGCGTGGTTGAAAGGGGCCAGGGAGGCAGGGAAGCATGCCTTGATGGGGCACAGTGACCCCCTGAGGAGGCTTGGATTTCCCAAATTGTCTGAATCACTCCTGAAGTGCTTCCTGAAAAGAACATCCCTTGCACTCTGGGGCCAGCCAATGATGAGGTAAGGCAGATATTGTCCCAATTTTGGGGGCCAGGTTCACTGCTTTGCTGCTGCCTGTGCTTGCATGGTTGCTGACGCACATGTGTGCATGCATCTGTGTGTTGCAGGTGCCACCAGAGCTGGGTGCCTGCTGCCATGGCACAGCATACCCACCCACTGCCGTGCCCAGCCACTGGCCGCAGCACCCGCAGCAGCAGCAGCTGGTTGTCCCAGAGCCGCCGGATCTTGGCCGTGTCTTGGGGCCCTTGCAACAGGTGTGCAGGGGTGCTGGTCTGCGGGGGCTTACAGGCATCACCTCATGTAGTGCGTGCAGGCGGAAGCTGCTCTGCTAGCGCTGGTGGTCGCATGACCGGACGCGCAACTGCGAACCCTGTACCCCAACCCTACACCCCATGCTCATGGCGGAGGCCACCTTGTGCTGCGTTGGCTTACACTGCAGGCTCAGGTTGATGCCGAGCGCCTCAACACAACTTTCGAGGCACTTGCAGAGGCAGCACTGGGAATGGGCAAGGACACTGAATACCCTGAGGCCTCTGGCAGCCATGCAGCAGCTGCAGCGCCGGGTGCAGGAGCTGGAGCGGGCTCCGGTGCAAGCCTGGAGGGCTCGTCTGGAGAGGCTTCAGCTTCCGAGAGCCGAGTGGTGATTCTGCAACGGGCTGAGGCAGCAGAACAGGTGGGTTGCAGCTTCTGGGGTAGCCTGCTCAAAAGCGCTTCAAGTGCGTGTGATCTTGCACAATCACAGCAGACAAGGTGTTGAGTAAGATGCACAAGGGAAGCCAGCATCTGCATCGTCTGAGCTACATTTGCTACTTCAGCTGAAGCCCACCCGCACCTGGATGTGCAGCAGCAGGGCAGGTGTTATGTGCTGCACACATTGATGGGGTGACTGACCAACCTACTGCCTGGCTGGTTGCGTGGCTGCATCTGCCCTGCCATGGTGTGCTTGTAGGCTGCTGGCTATGCTGACGAGCTGGCTGAAATTGCCATCCTCAGTGCAGCCCTGCTGTTCCCCTGTGGCACGTCATCCCCAGCAGATGCTTCAGCTAGCAGCAGTGGTGTGTCAGACGCAGCAGCTGCGGCCAACCCGCTGTTCAACACTCGGGCCTTGCAGCTGTGGATCCTGCGGGGCTGCCAGCAGTTGAAAGGTGGCCTGCGGGACAAGCCCGGCAAGTCTGCAGACTACTACCACACGTGTTACTGCTTGAGTGGGCTGTCTGCAGCACAGCATATCATGGGCGGTTGTGTGGTTGATCCAGGGTTGGAACCTGGAGTGACTGCAGGTCAGGCTGGCAGCAGCAGCACCAGCAAAGGCAAGGGGAGTGTGCTGCCGGTCACAAACCAGCTAACAGCAGCAGACCCGCTGTTGAATGTCGTGGTGCACAAGGTTGTGGAGGCAAGGCAGTTCTTTGCAGCTGCAGAGCAGGTGGTGTAACCTGTTTGCATGCATTGGTCCACAGTTGCTCTGGTGCAACAGTTTGAGTGCACATGTATCTCTAGTCTCGCGGTGGCAGGGAAGACAACTTGATGTACGAACTCTTCTGCCTGTGAACAAACACAGGCCATGAGAGTGCACTGATTCACGCATTAAGCTTTGGGATATGTGCGATACGGCAGTTGCATGTCGTTTTCCTCTATCAAGTGTCAACATTGGTTTGGGTGTGCTTGACCAAGGCAACACTGCACTGTGACCCTAGGTGGCTGCAATGACAGCCAACCAGCAACATTGTGTCGGTTGATGGTTGTAGGTGAATAGATAATGACTCGGGCTCCCGCAGTGCGTGTGTCTGGCGTTTTTCAGCCGCAAGTCTTGTCCCGGCATAGCTGGTCAGATCACCACCACATGCCACTGCCTCAGAAGAACACAGGCGTGCGTGCGGCCTTCAACTACAGCAAACAGTGCAGAACGTTCAGGAAATCTAGCTTCCAAGCTTGACGACGGTCTGGGAAATCAAATGTCTGAAGAATGTGAAGAGGTTTTAGCTGGTCTCGTGTGCGTTGAACTGGTGTCGCTGCGGGCTTGCGACGTGTGCAATCTGCTTACTTTGCATTCGGGAAGCACCTGCACAGTCATACAGCAACAGGAGCACGATGACGGACAGAGAGGAGTCAGTGTATGTGGCCAAGTTGGCCGAGCAGGCTGAACGCTATGATGAGATGGTGGAGGAGATGAAGAAGGTGGCCAAGATGGTCCATGATCAGGAGCTCAGCGTCGAGGAGAGGAACCTGCTCTCAGTAGCCTACAAGAATGTTATCGGTGCCCGCCGTGCCTCCTGGCGTATCATTTCTAGCATAGAGCAAAAGGAGGAGAGCAGGGGCAACGAGGAGCACGTGAACATGATCAAGAAGTACCGCCAAGTGGTGAGCCTTTTGATCGGAAGCTCTGACGCCTGCCTGGCACGATTTGAGGGTGCTGCAAGCCTGTCGTAGGGTGTACAGTGCCTGATTACTGCCTAGGTATCTCGAACAGGGCAGCACGACAAGGTGCAGCATAGTTGTTGACAGTGCTGGAGACAGTTCGGGAACAGAGCAGTACTTCTGCTTTGGTGAATGTTTCACCGGGACTTTATGGCTGCTTGTCATCAACGTTTTATTCGTTTTCATTTGTTCAGTAGTGCCATCCTCTTCTGCCCGCTGTGCATGCAGGTTGAGAAGGAGCTGTCTGAGATCTGTGCCAGCATCCTGCAGCTGCTGGATGAGCACCTCATCCCCACAGCCAGCACTGGTGAGAGCAAGGTGTTCTACCTCAAGATGAAGGGCGACTACCACCGCTACCTGGCAGAGTTCAAGACAGGCGCAGACAGGAAGGAGGCTGCAGAGCACACACTGCTGGCATACAAGGCAGCCCAGGTCGGTGACAGCAGCACATGCTAGCAGCAGCAGGCGCAACTGTGGGTGAACCATCATGCTGCCTGTGCGTGGCAGTTGTAGGGGGGTATTGCCGCAGCGACAGCGGAGTGGCAGCTGAATCTGCAGCAGTAGTCCATCGCAGCCTGGGGTGGCTGGGGATGTGTTGCTGGACCTGTACTGTGTAGCCTTTTCTACAGCCTGTATGAGCTGTGTGCGCTGACGGCAACTAAAGGAGGGTGGGGGAGAATGTCCTTGCATGCTACCAAAGTGACCATGTGCCTGGCAGAGGGGCGCACTGTGCTCCCTACTAAGGCAGGTCAGCTCATCATGTTTTCCCGCTGCTGCTGCTGCTGCTTGTGTGTGCAGGACATTGCCCTGGTTGACCTGGCCCCCACACACCCCATCAGGCTGGGCCTGGCACTCAACTTCTCCGTGTTCTACTACGAGATCCTCAACTCACCAGAGCGCGCCTGCCACCTGGCCAAGCAGGTGAGAGGGGTGGGGAGGGGGTGCGGGTTGCACAGCCTTGGGGCTCGATCCTGCATTCTTCGCGGACAATGTCCATGATTGATGGGCATGGCGTACAGTCCTGCTCTGTATGCCAGCGCTGCCAAGGCGACTGTATGCACGCTGCTGACTGCAGCCAGAAAGACAGCTGAGCATTGTCGAGTTTATGTCTTTGCTGAGGCTTGGGCGCTCGCGCAGCTGTGTTGTGTGTCAGACAGGTCATACATCCCCTCTTTACCATCAAGCTCATCGCTTTCGTGCTCTTCTGCCCTTGCCCCTGCAGGCCTTTGATGAGGCCATTGCTGAGCTCGACACCCTGGGGGAGGAGTCTTACAAGGACAGCACGCTGATCATGCAGCTGCTGCGCGACAACCTGACACTATGGACCAGCGACATGCAGGTGGGTTGTGTGGATGCTGCCTCAGCTGCTGCGTGCGCATGTGCTTCACACAGCACACTGGTTGCCTAGACTGTGGAACAGCGCTGAGCAGGTTTCATTCAGGAGCCCCTTGTGATGCTGGTTATATGGGATTTCGTGTGACCAACAAAGTTGTGGGTGTTTGGGATTGTTGCTGGGCCACGACTCAATGAACTGTCTCCTGTGTACGCCTGCTGCTGCCATGTGCAGGAGCAAGACAATGAGCAGCAGCGCGAGGGCGCTGGCGGTGAGATGAAGGTTGAGGACGCAGAGTCTTGAGCAGCAGCAGAGCTGACTGCTGGCGAGCCTCAGCACTGCAGCAGCATGCTGTGTGCAGGCGTGTGTGGGTTGTGTATTGCTGCCCTGAGGGCAACCGCAGTGACAGGATGCCGCCACACGAACGCCTACTCCAGCTGTTGCTGAGGCCTTGTAGCTTGGCGACTTGATGATCGGGTTTTCCAAAGGCATGGTTGCATTTCGTGCTGCATGCAGCACCAGGCAAGCAGTCTCTTGCATCTGAGCACCCCGGTACGGGGCTCTGCCCGCGTGTGTTGCGTGTGCGTGCACAGTGGCAGTACACGGCTGCGTTGCAGCACAAAGCTCAGTGCTATCTTGGGGTGCACAGGGGCCGATGCTGCCTTGGTGTTGCAATCCAGCTCTTGGTGGGGTTGTACTCCGGGGTGGTATGCAGAGTCAACCATCTGGTATGCGGACTGCAGAGTCAGGCTGTTGTTTAGCATGGCGTGGGGTATCTGGCTTGGCATGGGCTTTTTTGGTCATGCTGCGTACAGGCTGTGTTGTTTGGGCCACTGCAGCCGACCCTGAGTGTCATTGGGGAATGCTGTGGCAGTCCCGACATGGCCGCTCTCTCTATGAGTGGGCGTCAACCCCCCAGCAAAGAAGGGTTCAAAGATCCCTTTCACCCCCTGCTGTCTTGTTTGCAAGTTGAGCTGAGCTGTGACTGGAGCATACCCTCTGTAACGGCTGATCTAGGTGATGCTTGTCCTTGCCATGTCGACAACATTTCAAGTTCCGAACAGCATCATCATGTGTTGGGCAGCCGATGGCCCTCAACACCACCACTTGGTCCTCCCACTGGATGCCGCAGGCAACCTGTCGTCACTGTCGAGCTGTGGGCACAGCTCAGCTGGGGTGGGTCACACCCTCAGGCCATGAGGGTCTGCCAGGCTGGCCAGGCAACAAGCCAGACAAGTCGCTGGATGCGGATCGTTCATTTACACATGTTTCAACAGATCAACATGACTAACTTGTGTTTAGCGAACGACGTTGCCCTGTTTCCTGCTTTGTGTCGGAGCATTTCCGACTAGGGCCCGCCTGACGCGCACACCGCTTACATCGTCCCTATATCCAGCCAAACAAACATCCTATTATCGGTGGGAAGCTGGTGCAATCCATTGATGAAGGGGTTGCACGCTTCACCTAATGCGGTCAACAAGGGTTGATTCAGCAGCAGTGACACCCCATTTCAGCTGCTGCTGACTGCTCAGGGCACCATGGAGTCCATGGACGATAGCCCGGACCTGAGAGAATCCTTGATTGAACATTCACAGCAAAGCAGGAGTGGGGACAAGCAGTCTCAGCAGGACACATTCTGGCCCTGTGCTATCAACCTCAGCAAGGTGGGTGAGCACTGCTGACTCAGCTTGGTGTGTGGCGGTGATTCTCCATTGGTCGTGCTTAAATCAGCATGAGTAACACGTTGAGGTACAGTAGCGGCCTAAGAGTGTCTTTGAGGGGCCCCTGGGGCGCGTCGCGATGCAGGGTGTCAGCAAGCAACATGGTGCCACACTCTGCTACTGGGGCGCCACCTACGAGCAAGCACTGACCGCTGTTAGGCGTGTCCTGCTGCCCCTTGCTTCTCTCAGGTCATCACAGGCGCTGGCATGATGGCTATTCCGCGTGCCTTCCTGCTCATAGGATGGCTCCCAGGCAGCCTGATGCTGGTGGGCGTGGCCCTGCTCACCTTTTTCACCCTAGCAGTCCTCGTGCGAGGGTCTGCTGACACACATGCCAGCACATATGGCGAGCTCGTGTGGAAGACATGCGGGCGTGGCTGCATGCGGCTGCTGCAGCTGGCAGTGCTGTTGTTCTGCTTTGGCTTCTCTGTCGTGTACTTGGTGAGCAGCACAGGTTGACGGCACTGGCACCCCAGTATTGTTGAGCTTGGCATCAGGAAGATTTCCTTAGATCCTGGATCCTAAAACCCCAATCCTGAACCTCAACTCTAGAGCAACCTGTAGCTGGGTGCCTCTGGGTCTGTCTGCTGTGATGTGGGCTCTTTGAAACAAAATCCATGAGATCACTGCCCTGCCTGGCACACCCCTGGACCTAAGTATCTTGATTTGCACATCCTGACTTGAGCATCTGGACTTGATTGTATGGCGGCTGCCATCTGCAACCTGTCTGCAGGTGGTGATACGCGACATACTTTTGGGGGAGCCAGCATCATGTGATGGCCTCCTGTGTGAGGCATTCGGACCTGCTGCCAACATCGATGCACGGCTGCTGATCATTGCAGTGGCTGTGCTTGTGTGTGGACCATTGCTGACGATGAGGTGTGTGCAAGCAAACTGCTGGGACCTGTGCTGGTAATGCTGCGCTGCTCATCTGCCAGTTGCGCCTGCTGCAGTTGGCAACACAGCGGTGCAGTCCGCCTGACTTTTGACGGCACTTGCTGTCAACCTGCATTGGACTGGTATTGTGTGGGTCAGACAGTGAGACTGATGGTTGTATTATGTAGCACCTTGCCCCTGTAGCTTCTTCCCCATTGAGTTTCTCCACACACCTCTGTACCCCTCGTATGCCTGCCGCACCGCTCATCCTGCTGCCCCTGCGCCATGCTGTGCAGGTCGATGGACAAGCTAGCTGCCTTGAATGCAGCTGGTGTCGCCGCAACGGTCCTGTTGGCTGTGGTCTCAGCAGCACTCGCAGCAACAGCAGCAGCCAGTGGGCGAGCCCACCCCATCCCAATGTTGCCCCAGTGGGATGCCTTGGGGCACACCCGGGGCGAGCAGTGGGAGGCACTTGCTGACGTCATCCCCGTCATTTTGGCATGTTACGTGGCTCATCAGTCCCTGCACCCTCTGATGCCTCTGCTGAAGCCCTACACACAGCAGCGCATGCTCAAGGTGGGTGTAGGGGGCTGCTTACGGCTTTACTTGTTGACGCAGTGCTGCACTTGTGTTGGGCACTTCAATCAAAGGCACTGCCAGCGACAGTGCAGCTGCAGCGGCAACATCACTACATGTAACCCTTCGGCAGCCTGGCGCACTGCAGCAGTGCTGCTCCTGCAGTCAGTCCTCAAGCCTATACATCCAAAAAAGTGCCTACCTCACGACTGGTGAACTGCTGGTGTTGATGTTACTGCATCAAGGGCTACTGTCAGACTGAGGCTGGTGTGCTGCTGCTACACAGACCCCACTGCTCCCTGCTTTGCCCCTGTCCTTGCCAGCAGGTCAGGCTGGGTGTTGCTGAGCCCCCACTGCTGCTGTTTGTTTGTTGTCTTTATGCACCTGTAGGTTGTTGCAGCCGCGCTGACCATCTCTTGTGCAATCTTCATGATGCTGGCAGTCGGCGCTGGCTTCGCCTTTGGTCCCAGCACAGACATCAACGTCCTGAACAACTTTAGCATAGAGGGCTTGGAGCCCCTGTGGGGCTGGCAGGCAGCAGTGGCCTTCAGTTGGGTGGTGCGGGGTGGCTACCTGCTGTGTATACTGGCCACCCTGCTGCTGTATATGCACCCGCTGCGCAGCTGCTTGGCTCAGATGTTGTGGCCCCAACCAGAGTCGAGCATGCGTGAGGTGCCAGACACCGCCCTTCCTGCAACAGTCGTTCAAGCAGCAGCAGCCGGGGCAGCAGCAGCAGCAGCAGCAGCAGCAGCAGCAGGAAATAGCAGCCAGCAGTGCCCACTTGCTGAGCAGCAGCTGCTGCAACAGCAACTGGCGGCCCACCCAGGACAGCAAGTAAGCTACGCAGGTGGTGAACGGCAACTCTGGCAGGACCTTGAGCAGGCCATGTATTTTCCCTTGACATACGGGCTGCTATCTGCCATGGTGCTTGCGGCTGTGGTGGTTGTGAACATCTACCAAGCTGTCAGTGCAGTTGGGGACATAGCAAGCACCATGCAGGCGTTCATCGTCCCTGGTGTGATTGCGTTAGTGCTGGTTGTGCGGTCCCGAGAGCAGCAGAAAGTAGCAGCAGCTGCAATTGCAGGTGATGTTGAGGTCGGGGGCCTGGGAAGTGCAGAGCCCACCCTGGCAGCTGCTGTACCGCTGTCGGTGGGGTCTGTGATGTATGCTGCTGCAGGGTGTGTGGTGTTGCTGTTGGGGGCAGCGCTGTTCAGCAATGGTGTGTATGAGCGGCTGAGTACATTCTTTTGAAAGGGGTTGCTGATGAAGCCATCAGGGATGTTGGATTACTGGCACCCACTGTCTGCTCTGGCTCCATTCATGTCTGGTTCAATTGTTTGTCGGTTCACGAAGTAGGTGATACTGCACATGCATCGCAGCTGGCCGTGAGTCTGGCAGCAAGAGGCTGCAGATGCAAGTGTGAGCACTAGGACTAACAATTCTGCATGCCACCAAAAGTCATGCCAGCTTGACAAACTATAGGAGGTGGGGTTGGCTCCAACATACCCTGCAGGCGACCAAGCCCTCCTGTGCATCAAACACACCGCCATGTTACATGTACCCTCAAGTACAGTTTGCTCCACACAACACTACTCATGTCGCGGAGGACGTGCTCACTCCAAAGCTTGCTCCACACGTGTGCCAGTCATCACACAGCCGCCACACCCCAAGGCAAGGCATTCCTATGTGTGTTATGCCAAAGCCCCCGGCTTGCGCGGCTGTCAACACGTTGTACAACGCAGCAACAGACGCACACCAGGCAGGCACGCCATGACAAGACCAGAATGCACATGTTCTGGTGATCCAAGGCTGAGCGAAGGCGGGGTGAAGTGAGGTGGCAGGCTGTGGTACCTACCACCCCTAGAAAAGTAAGGGGTAGTGGTGGGTCAGTAAGGTAAAGAGAGCAGCAGAACGCCTATCTACTGCCAAACTCAACCAAGAAAGCTCACTACCCCCTATCAGCTGCGACTTGGCTAAAAAAACCTGGCTACACTCGCACAGATGAAGACCCTACCAAAGCCTACAGCCATAGGACAAACATGTCGACATATGAGCATACATGCAAGCCTCAGGAATAAAACACGCTGAAGCTCAACACACACCAGAGGACTGAACACACAGCACACACCAAGTCCTCAAGAACAACGCACACAAACCAGGCTGCAGCTTGCAGAGACCCTCCTGTCAGATGTGCATACACACATGCTTGCGCTTACGCTGCTGCTGCTGCCGGCTGGCGCCGGCTGAAATCAAATGCTGTCAGTCGTCATCTGTCATGTGCGCCGCAACACAGTGTGCAAGCCTGCATCTGGCTGACAAGGGACACTGCCCATGAGTCGCCCCCAGAAAACCACCACCAGTCACATTGCCCTCCCAGGCTGCTCTGGTGGCAAGTTTTGGCCTCCCACAGGCGCAGCAGTGCACCAAGCAAGCAAAGCTCTCCTGGCTGGCACGTCCAAACCCTCAATGGCACTGAAAAGCACTCACAGCCGTGTTTGCCATAATAAGTGTGACGGCAGCCACGTGCACTTCCACGAGTCAAACATAACAAGGCAACAGGGGTGCCAGCCAGGCTTCTGTCACACTAGGGTCACACTGTCAGCTGGCAGTCAACTGTCAGCAGTAGGTCAACTGTCAGCAGTAGGTCAAGTGTCAGCAGTTACTTGAAGCTCTTTCTATCTAGGCAGCTCCAGCACGGCTGTCGAGTCAATGCACAAGTGAGTGTGCATGCTGGTGAACGGAACAAGTCAAGACACGCAAGCAGCTTGCCACTGCTGCAAGCCGCTGGGCGGCACATGCTGGAAATGAAATAAAGATGCCGTCAGCTGCCACAGAAAAAGCCGCATTGAGGCACAGCAGGCAAGGCACACAAGTGCATTCAAAGCCGTAGACACAAACCCTCATTGTACACACAATGCTGACACACGCGTGCGTGTACAGTGCCAGTACAAATCGCAGAACAGCGCACAGGGCTCCCCATGGAACACAGCAACTCAAAAAGCGACAGCTGGACTGCTGCAGCTGCTGTGGCAGTCCGTGCCTGCCTCGCAGCCTCACAACCCTGCTGAATGAGACCCCTCGAGGAGTTGCTGAGGGCACCCTGGTGCCTAGCAGCAGTCCTCTGCCCCCTCGAGCACAGGCTGCAGGTGCTGCTGCTGGAGCTGCTGCACGTGCAACAGCTTCTCCCCAAACGCTGCCGGCCCGTGGTTCCCGCCGCCGCTGCCGCCAGCGCCAGCGGCCGCCCCGGACCACGGCTCCATATCTGCAGACATGGCGTCCGCCATGGTCCAGGAGTCGCTCTCGGCCCCGTCCAGGTCTGTCCCCTCCTCCGACCCACAGAGCTGGCCCAGGGCCAGTTGGTCCAGCAGGCCTGTGAGGCTGTTGAGGCCGCTGTCCAGGCTGTGGCTGCGCCGGACCATGGGCATGGGGGCCGTGCCCTGTGCCATGGGGCCCAGGTCGTGCACAGGTGGGGTGCCTGGTGGCAGGTGGGCCTACGGCAGTACACACGTGAACATGGTAAGAAGGCATGTGAACCTGGTAAGCAGGCATGTGAACCTGGTAAGCAGGCATGCTGGGCTTGGGCTGGGATGACAGCCAGTGTTAAGGTCACCTGCCAAACAGATTCTATTGCTGGATTTGCAGCAAGGGGCCTGCATGCGGGCTGCCTCTGTCTGTTTTTGTGTGTACATTGAGCGTCAGCTCCCAACAATGGCACGCGTGCATGCACACCACATTTTGAAGGTGTCATTCAGGACAAGTCGATGAGGTCGATGAGGTCGACAAGAAACACACAAAAATCACGCCCTGGGCAAGCTGGACTCTCACTAGGCAGCTGCTTGAGCATGAAATAGACCCGGACCGCACCTGTGGACTGTCAGACGCATGTTCGTCGCTCTGCATGCGTATCAACATCAGCTGCGCCGTCAGGGCTGCAGTGCTGCTGCCGCTGCTGCCAAGGCCCGTCACACCTGCAGCTGGCTCTGCTGCTGCTGCCGCCCACATATCGCTGCCTGCTGCTGCTGCGGCTGCAACTGCTGCGGCTGCAACTGCTGCGGCTGCAGGGCTTGTGGCTGCTGACGCAGCCTGCTGGAGCAGCTCTGGTGGTTTGATGCCGTGCTCAGCCAGCAGCTGCAGACAGGCTTGCTTCTCCGCCTGCGGCAATCAAACAACAACAAGCCAGGGCAGCACAGCACAGCAGCATTCAGTGGGGGAGCCACCAGGCTGTGCGTTGCGCACCACACATGCAGGATGTGCATTCCGCCACCGGCAGGTCCCAATCACGCAAAAGCAAAAACCAACTCGTCATGTACTGCTTCATAAAGTGCATGATGTTGTGTATATGAACCGTGGCACTTGCTACGAACTGCCGTCGTATCTCACTGCCGGTATCATTACACAGCAACAGCCTGTATAACACACCTGCCACTGACGCCCTGATCGCTCCGCCCGTGCTGTGGCCTCCCGCTGTGCCTCCAGCTGCAGCAGCAGCTCCCTCTGGCACTTGGCCAGCAGCCTGAGCTGCGCATCCAGTCCCTTGGCCCGCCTCGCTGTTGCCAGGACCTTGCTGACTGCCTGGCACAGGTTGCCGTTGTCTGATGGCACTGCAGCACCAAGGGGAGCAGCACCAGGAAGTGGTCAGGACGTGTGGCGTGTGTTGCTGGTTGGCACACGTATGCAGCTGCAGGAACATGGACGTGCCTGCATTCCGACATGGCTGATACCAAAAGGACCGCTGCTGTGTTGCTATGAGGCACATGCATGAATGCACAGGTTGTGGATGATGACGCGGTGACGAAAGTGTGCATGCAAAGCAGCAGTGGCTATCTCGCCCAACTGACCTTGCAGCTGCTCACACAGCAGCTCGCGCTCTGCCATCAGGAGTGTGTTGGCCCTGCAGACAGACACACCAAACACGCTTGAGGCTGCTGCCTGCGCAGGAGATCTTTGTCATGCTGCGATGTCCGGCTGTGTGTATCACCATGTGTTGAAAGACAGATGTTGCTGAAATGACACCCCATCCTTGTCACATGCACAACAGACCAAAATGCACAACAGTTCTACGCCACAAGGATCCCACATGCACACAGCCCCAACTCCTGCACACTCGGTCAAATGGCTGCCCTATGCCAAGTGATGCCATGCTCTGCTGTGCGAAAGAGTACTAACCAGGACATCCCTCAGACACCACCAACAAGCAACACCTGCCCAGAAATTGCAGCTGATGGCAGCGCACCTGTCCAAGTCTGCCCGCTGCTGCGCAGCATCAGCCTTGGCCTGAATCAGCTGCTGCAGCTCGTCCAGCAAAGACCCCGAGTCCACCTCAGCTCGCTGTGCCTGTGAAGTAACACAGATACAATCCAGGTCAGCACAGATACCAACCCCTGACGCTATCAAAACTGCTCCTGGTGATGTGGGGGGTTGTAGGCGGGCGACAAGGCAAGGGCAGCTGCTGCCAACATGCCCAGGGATCCGAAATATGCTGTGATGTGCTCCACTGCCAGTGCATTGGTCAAGAGGACGAAACCGGCGTAGTGTATTGTGCAGCTACCCACCCGCTTCAACAGCTTGTCGGAGGCACCCTGCTGTCGCAGGACCTCCACCTGCCTTGCCAGCCTCTCTGCTGCCCTCTGCTTCGCTTTGAGGGCGTTGTCTGCCATCTCAATGACTTCCCTGCAGATTTGGACAACGGAAAGTGCTGCAGTTTCGTGCCACAGCATGCCTTCTGCTGTGTCAGCAGTGGTGAAGCAGCACCAACTGACCTCACGGACTTCCAGGGGAGACCTTGCTGAGAGGTACCAAACGTTGTAACCGAGGGGGTATAGAAGCCCTCCCTGAAGATGCTGGGGCTGTCATTTGCGAGCAGCAAAGTTGCGGGTGTTGGCATGGTCTGCTGCTCCATTTCAACCTCACTGACTGCATTAGGTGGAGCACGCTGCATGGTGCTCCACCCGGCGGACAGTAATAAGAGAACCGAAACTTCAGCTGTATGTATGCAGTGAGGCCTGCGAGAGGAAGGTTGTGCCGTTGGGTCGTCCAATTGCGTCAGAGGGCAATGGTAGCAGCCCGACAAAGCCAATCCACTATCTGAAATGGATCCGCGCTATCTTCCGTGCAACATGCGGACTGTGCTGCTCTTGTTCCTGGCCCACGACCCAGGGTTCTGCCTGTTTTGCTTGTGTCAGAGATTGTGACCCATGAGAGCCTCCCCTATGCTGCATCGACAGTTATACACCAGAGTTTCACATGTCAATTTGGTGTGTGTGGTTGTTGCTTGGCTTGTGCATGCCCCGAAGCTTTCAGCAAAGCAAAACTCCCCCAGGTGGCCCACGTCCAATGGTCCAGGCACATGACAGTGAGTGTTTAGCCAATGACGCTGCGCAGATGACACTAGGTTGCGCAGATGACGTCAAGTACAAAATCAAGAACAGTGCGTCCCCGTCGCCTAAGCACGTTCTTCTGTAGCCTGCTGGCAAAGTGCATGTACCCACCTGCAGCTGCGCCTCTCTGGCGCGGTACCATAGTTGACTGCTTCTATTTTGAAGTCTAATTGGAAAACTGAAAGGACTTTAGTGCATATAGTGTGTTGAACGTGATACAAGCAGCGAGGTGAACAGCGTGGAGGTATTTTCAAGGTGCTTTTGAACGGCATGGTCATGACACAACGGAGCCAAGCTGGTTACAACACATATCGTACAGCGCAACCACATAATACAGCCACAGGCAGTCAATCAATTGCGTATCTGCGTGTCAGCATGCCAAACTTGCTGCCATGACAAGATGATACATATGTACAGCACTGTGCTGCAGCAGTGCCAGCGCTGGCTGTTAGGACCACAAGCTGTGCCCTTCAAAACCATCCGTCACCGGGCCAACACCACCACATGTGAAACAGGCAAGGAACAGTACTAGTGCTGTCCCATCAAAAAACAACAAGACCGCTCCAGCTCCTTCCACCATGGAAGGGGAGTCCCTCATCAGCACTGCAACATTCAGACAGTGCTGTTCTGTCAGCAAATCCCAGGTGACGTACACGGGTGCACCCATTCCACCCCTTGTCAAAATGAACGCTTATGGTACATGCATGCAACACAGGGCACTTTCATACGAGCCCTGGATCTTATGAGACAACACATTGCCACTGGCATGCCACAAACATGCAGTGGCGTGGCACAGCCATGGCACATAGCACACGGCCAACTTTGCAACATTGCACAAACCTTCGACAGGTACCCATTCTTATCATTAGCACAAGCATGTCGGGCCAGCGCGGCGCACTAAGGATCTTGCAGCCTGCAGGACTGCCAGTCAATCGGTCAGAACCCAGCCACAACACAGCCTTCCAGCGCCAACACGGTTAGATGGTCAACAGCACTGCTACGTACTGTTGGTAACCACCGTAGTCAGGGTCATAGGGACCATTTCCAGACCCAGCAACCCTCAGTGTCAACACATGCACACACGTTTGTGCATCGCAGTGTATCACCCAGCAACCTCGCAAAACCTAAACCGTATGCACATTGGTACTGGTACAGATGCCTCCTTACAACGCCCTCCGACCGCTACACGTCGCTCTTTGTCAACCCAGCACAAATGCAAATCTGCCTGCGCAGTGTGCTGCACACTGGCAGCCCCATGGTATGCCAGCAGCAATCCTCAGCACACAGGCTGTGCCACAGCGGCAAATCCAGCACCCTCACTGACTCACTGTGGCACAGCCACACCCTTTGACAAACGGGGTCCTCCTCACTTCTTGGCAGCCATTTTCTTGGGCATCATTGCCTTCTTGGCCTTCTTGGCAGGTCCCTCCATCTTGGCAGCCTTGCGCTTGGGGGCAGCCTTCTTGTGCATGGGCTCAGCCACCTTCTTCATGGGGGCCTGCACACCAACCAAAGACGCGGAGTGCACAGTACAGCAGTCAATGGGTTGCAGCACTTGTTCGCGTGCAACAGTGAATCAAAAACTGGGGTGGGTCCTGTCTGGAGCCCACAAGCGTGTCGAAGCAGGTGAAATTCAGCGACGGTGCCCAGTGCTGCCTACCACGGGGAACTCAAGGGTGCGCAATCGTCGCCAAAGTGAGAAACAGACCCGACCAGTCAATCTGGGTGCCCCTATCTTTGATACAAAGCACATGATGCCACTCTGAAGAGAGGCATCGGTCACCTTCATCACATGGGCCTTCCTCTTCATCCTCTTCTCCTCCTTTACTGCCATGCTCTTGGACAGCCTGAAGCTGCCCATGTGGCCAGCAGCATGCGCCAGCTGCTTCTTCTTGAGCATCATCTTAACGGTCTCATTCACGCGCTTCTCCCAGCCGTGGCCCATCTGCGGATGGAGAGGGTGACGTGGCGTGGATGGTGAATTTGTCCGAGTTGCCCAACGAAGTGCAAAAGCAACATGCGCAACCATTTTGAGACTAAAGGTTGCTGTATCAACTGTTTTGATAGGCAATGCGCAGCTGCATAAGTGACATGAGAAATTCCGAGACAGTTTTTAGCGGCACGGCCCAGTCAGCATCACAGCAGCAGCATGAGCTGCCCGATTTTGGTTGAAACAATGCGCAAAAGACTTTCTACCTTGAAATGGTCGCCCATGTACTTCTTGATGCTGTGCAGTGAATGTCCGTGGTGCTTTCCTTCCTTCATCATTGCGTCCATAGCATGCATGGAGTCGCAGATCATAACCGGGAAGGGAGGATGAACAGGTCTCTTGGTCTCCATTTTGGTCTTAGACTTTGGTTGCAGAGAGAGCTGTGTTGGGAATGGTGACTTGGACACGCACTCAAGTGCTCACCACGCTTGCAGCTTTGATAGTAATACGTGGCACGTTTTATAGAAACAAATTATCTGCCGTTGCTGAAAATTTCCAAGGGTTTTCTAGATAACAATGGGGTTTGGGATGCAGACAAAGTGACACTTGTACGGCTTGACTGGCAATGCCCTGGCTGTAATGAGTTGATGACCTTGATTCACGAGTCCCTCTGCTGGGTTTTATAGGAGTCACATCCATGAATCGGTACGGATGGTCTCAGGGTACACCACCTGTCCCCTGACTAACAAGTGGCACACATGAACACTGCAGCAGTTGTCATGTCCACAAAACATGTCACGTTCTGGTGATACAAGTGTTCTATACAGTGTAATCAAGGTGTAGTTGCAGCAGCCGGCTGAAAAACTGAGGCTGCCTGTACAAACAGGGCTCACTCTGAAAGCACAGCAGGTGCTCCTACCCTGGTCTCTGCAGTCACGCTAGCAGCAGCAGACGCTGCTCGTGCTGCAGCCTGTTGTGCTGAGCAGTCAGTCTGTTGGCAGGCCAGCACTGGCATTTCATTACGCAGGGCCTGCAAGAATTCATCGTACTGTGCAGGGGCAGCAGCAGCAGCAACAGGACGAATGCAGCTGTGAGCCTGCTATTTCCTCGACGCCTGCTTTACTGTGAAAAACAGTCCCATTGTAAATTCTCTAGAGCAATTATGACTTTAGCTTGACAGACTGACAAGCTGAACAGTGCAAGCCCGCTGGTGGCTGCAGGTCGAGCCCAGGTCCCAGCTGGAGGATGCATGTACTGCGAAAACTACTGCTGCCAGCTACTGTGCAGACTGAGGGCAGCGCTGGTTTACTTACCCCTACCACCCCATCTGCGTTCTTGTCCATGATTGCGACAAAGGCAGCAAGCTCTTCTGTTGTCAGCAGGTCCCCAAGCTCCTGCATGACTGTAGTCAGCTCTGCTAACGACACCTGCTTGTTGCCATCTCTGTCAAAGAACGCAAAGGCCTGCTCCAGGATCTGCTCTTCGTTCACAGACTCTGCCAGCAGCAGCCTCCTGCGCACATCATGTGGTCCGGCCACCAGCAGTCACACAAGCTAGCTGAGCAGGTGTCTCAGCTGAGCTGTCGCAGTGAACCGCATGTGACAGGCTTGACCTGCCATGAGGAACCTTCAAGCGGCTGTGTGGCATGAAGCAGCCTCAGCAAGCCTCACCAAGTTGATTTAGTGAGGCTTGGCCTGACAGAAAACGGAGCGTGCTAAGGCACATGCACAGGTCAAGAGGGTTGTGGTGTCACCAAACTGAGGCTCAGCTGCACGTACCACACGTGTGTCAGCTCTCCCCATGTGTATGTGTGTCGCTTGTGCAACTTCAACTGCCTCAGCTTGCCCTCCAATAAATCCAGAGTTGGATTCTGCACAGCACCAAGCATCACAATCAGCAGCACAGCCAGCAGTCTGGGACGCTGGTGCTACTGTTGCATAAGATGCATGCCAAGGCACCTGGTGCTGACAGAAGCGGCGGAGCAGTTTTCATGAATCACAGTTGTGTGTCAGTTGTTCACTCACCAGGCCAACAGCAAATAAGAAGTCAAGGCACTCATCACGCTGCAGGTGCTCTAGGTGGTCTGTCAGGTGCAGCAGCTGCAGCAGTTCGACGCCAGTGGCTGCGATGCAGAGGCACACACAGACAATTCCTTTGTAAAATAGTGCTGCTGTTTACACACCGACATGCCATGGGCAGAGATACAATGGCATGCGCATAAACAGCAACAATATGGGCAGACCTATCTGCTGCTGTGTGAGCCTGGAATTGTCCACTTCCAGATGAGCTGCTGCTGCTGCTTGCTGCCGTTGCTGACGCAACAATCTAGCTATTGGGGCAAACATGCTTGCTGAAGAGTGTCTACTTGGCTTTTCATCAGTTGTTTGGGAGTGCTTGACCACTGAAGAGCATCTGGTACTCCTAAAGCACTGCTTACCATCTGTACCCACCATTTGACTGCCAGGTCTTTGCTCAGGGTCGAGGCTCGAAGGCTGAGGGCTGCAAAGAGGTAGTTTGAAGCACGTTCACAATATTTTTGGCACTCAAACGAAATTCGACGGCGCTCCCTTCACCGGTTGCAGCCTGACACGCACGCACAAGATCCCAACTGCAAAGATCACGAGGCACTACTATGGCGTTCAGGTGCCACCAGCACACGTATGAACCCAAGGCAGTCAGACATGCAGCACAGCATCCACATTTGACCGTCATCAGGCGTACAGTCTCATTGAAAGCTGTCAGAGACAAACAAGCAGCACCAGTGGTGCAGGAGCTGCTGCAGCTTGTTCAAGGCACAGAGAGAGGCCTCAGCACACCAGCAGCAGTCCAGGATACGATACTTGCGAAGGTAGCAGAGCTCAAGGCGTCACATACAGTTGTAGAAACAACCACTGATCCAGTATTGTCAGCCACATGGAAGGTGAGCTGTCATGTCAACTGCCTCGAGCACATGTGCATGTGTACACTTGCATATGGCAAGGAGTGTGCAACTAGCTTGTTGAATTCCAACAGCATCACATGCAGTTCAAGTGTAAGAATATCGTAGTGGCTGTTCCACCACAGTAACCTGCATTGGTGTCTGGATGTGCAGTTGCTGTGGACGACAGAGAAAGAGACACTGTTTATCATCAAAAATGCGGGGCTGTTTGGCACGAAGGCTGGTGAAGTGTACCAGGCAAGTTGGACCAATGTACAGTGTCTGTTTCAGTTGTCTGCGACCGTGTCAGCCTCCCTTGGTGGTGGACTGTTGATAGATGCTGTACTGCAGGTGCCTGCATGTGATCAGCATAGCTGGCAGCCGCTCAGCACTTGAGCTTGCACCTGGAACAGCCCTGCTGACTGCATGTCACTCTTGCCCTACATGGCCTGAGGCCATGACTGCTCCACAGCTGACCGTGGCTGCAAATGCCATCTTGTAACTGTGACAATATGTTCCCCACCCTCATCAGGTCATTGACGTCAAGCAACAAAGACTCCAAAACGTCATCACCTTCCCTCCCTCTGGGGCCTTCATTGTTGACAGCAGCATAGCAGTCGAGAGCGCGCAGCGAGTCAGCTTCAAGTTCAATGCCGCCAAGCTCAAGACAGCCAGCAAGGACTGGAACGTGCCTCCCTTCGGCCAGGGATGGTAGGTCACCTGTGTGTCCAGCAGAACTCCTGTTTGGTGATTAGACCTGTCATATGCAGCTTTGCGAAAGGGCCATGACATTAGAGCTGCACAAGGGCTTATTTGCTTCTGATTGTTGGTATATGTAGGGTGCGGTTGGCACCTGGCCATGGTGTCAGATGGCAACTGTTCTGCTTGACCGTTCAAGAACATGTGCTGTTGCATCAGCGAATGCACCATATCCAATGGGAGCTCTGCATTCAGGCAAGCAATCCAGATCAGGACTGCAGCCCAAATGCAAGACACCAGCTCATAAAGTGCTTGCTGGTCTGCTCTGTGCTGCGCTGTGCTGTGCTGCACAGGTTTGACACAGTCTACTGCGATGACAACCTGCGAGTAGCGCAGGACATCAGGGGCGATACCCTCATCGTGACAAGGGACGGCCCTCCACGCATCTTTGCTTGAGCAGCAGCTGCGACCTCACCCTCACCACCAACACAGCACGGTGGCACTGTTCCGCGCAGCCGAGTGTCAGGCAGATCATGTCTCTGCTGCTGGCAGCTTGTTTGTGGGCAGCTGGCCATCACGCGGGTACTGTGTGTGGTAGCGTGTTCTGCATGTGTGTGTAGCAAGGAGGTGTGGAGCCATACAAAGACCTTATGTGGCACAAAATGAGTGTGGTTCGGTGTGTTCT
Source organism: Chlorella sp. KRBP (assembly GCA_004335735.1). Classification (NCBI taxonomy): domain Eukaryota; kingdom Viridiplantae; phylum Chlorophyta; class Trebouxiophyceae; order Chlorellales; family Chlorellaceae; genus Chlorella; species Chlorella sp. KRBP. Next base: position 6,285 of record QAXK01009193.1, on the reverse strand, counting down.
GCTGCGGCACCCTGTCCTGTACCTATGCCTGTTCATTGTTGCTATTCCCGTTTCAGAATTCGCCTGCCGTACACCTGCAGTGGCTGCTTGTAACAGCCCTGGTTCAGCACCCCTGTTTGTGGCAGCATGCATTGGTCTTTGAAAGCAGGCCTGTGCATTCCTCTTTGCATGCAGCAGGTGTGGTGGCTTTGAAGAGCGTGCTGGCAGGGTGGATTTCCCCTGCAAACCCTTGGGTTGCGTGCTGTACAGATGGAGTGCAGTTTGTATAGGCTACAGCCAGCTGCAAGTAACCTCCAGAGCTGTCAGCAACGAAGAGGTGCCTAGTTGGCACCTTTGTCGTAGGTGCCTAGTTGGCACCTTTGTGAGTGGAAACATGCTGCCACATTCTGGTCCAGGTTGAAACTGAGCACACACATGTCTTCTGACAGTGTCAGGCGTGTTGTGTATTTGATAGGCAGTGTTGCAACTTGAAACATGGCAGCCAACAAGGTTGAAGGGTTGATGCTCTGAAGTTTTGGGAGCTGTGCTGTTGGGTGCTGTGCTATTGATGGATCAGGTGCTTGTTGCACAATTGCAAGTGCTGCTGTGTGCTCATAGCACCTGTGTGGTTGCATTCTCGGGCTGCAGTTGAGGACACACGACTGGCCTGTGGGGCTTTGCTGACTGTGCTGCTGGTTGTTGATGGCAGAATGCATGTGCGTGCATGGTAAGTGTTGCTCACTGTGGTGACACCGTACTGTATCCCGAGTGCAATGGCAGGATGCAGCCGGTGTCAACTCTTTCATACACTGGTCACTGTTGGCAGAACACCTTCAAACCGCGCCCACACACAACTTACAACGTGTGGCTGACTCTTTGTTCGCAACTTGTGGCTGAGCCACCATGGGCAGCCTACTTCATCGCTACTGCATGTAATCCACAGTGTGACTGTGCAAACGTGGTGGAGCCTGTCTTGCCTTGCAACACACCACACCATACGCAAGTCAAAACCCTCCAGCTCTGCACTAGCATCCTGCATGCTGCTAGTGACTTGATAGCAGCGCCAGCTGCGCTCTTACACACATCACAAGTCATCATCCTCAAAAGTCGGCCGCCTGCGTTGGATGGTGATCTTTGATGCCTTCGCCTCGCGTTCACTTATCTGCTCCAGCATGCCCTTCAGCTGGTCCTCTGTGACCTGCACAACACATGCAACACATGCAACACAACATACACCAATGTTGCGAGCGAGTCACTGGCTGTTGGCAGCACCTGGCAGAGCAGTCAACAAGAATCTGACACAGGCCAAGTATCAGAACACAAGCCAGGTATCCGTTTGAGATATAGGGGCCTGGGATTGGAGCGGGCCATGGCCATTGGGACTAAATTCGTGCAGTCAGCAGCATCCATGACCTGGTGCCTACTCAATGCCCCATCTTTTGAAGCATTTTCATAGAGTCGAGTGCAAGGCACGCAGCATATATGACTATGTCCTGCGCAGCACTGTCAGCAGGTTGGCGCACCTTGTTCTGCAACGCGCCCCGCTGTGCTGCTGACAGTATCATGTTCTCTACATTGCGAGCCTTCTCTGGCTTCACAAGGGCGATGCGCGCCACTGCAGTCACACCACAGCACAGCACAGCACAGCAAACCCCGTGATCAGATCGTCAAGGACACACGCAGCACATCTGACAAACCACAGCCACTGACCCGTCTGGACGGCTGCCAACCAAGCACCAACAGGCATGTTAGCAGCACTCCTGCTTTTGTACTGGCGCAGGCGACGTGCATGAGAGTTGCGTGGACACTCACATCGCTCTCGCGCATCAGGCGCCATGACTGCATGTAGCATGGTTCGGCGCTGGTCCTCTGCTGCCCTGCAGAGGGACAGCACAAACACATCAGCATTCAGTAGATGCCAGTGTGATCTGCCACAAAGCAACCTGTTCATTGGGCATGCAGTTGAACAGGCCTAGCATGAAAGCGCTTGTGGGGGCGTGTCAATAGCTTTCGTGCAGTCAGTTCACAACTTGCTGTGCTGCATGTGCTGAGCTCATCTCGTGCAGAATAACATGGTCCCCTGCAAAGCTTGCAAGACATGCAGCTTACTGTTTGCGTTCCTCCTCTGCTGCTGCATCCTCAGGAGTTGGCATGCCTTGTGCGCCAGCGCCCTGCAATAAGGTGTCTCATGACTGTGAGGGCGGCTTTTTGAGCAAGGGTCAGGGCTGAAGTGACAGGACATCTGCTGCATGCATGTGCTGCTGACGTATGCTCACCCCTTGGCGTGCCATCAGCTCTGCCATACGGCGCTGACGAATGGCTTCAAGCTCGGGATCGGCCTGCAGTGAATTGCCCGCAGCATCAGACACTTGCGCAGCAAGTGGTGCCTGATCACTGCTGTCCTTGCTGCTGTGGCATGGGCTTGATGCACGTACCATGTTTCACACAACCGGGATGCTATTACACAACTGTATGTATGTATATTTGATGCCACGTTTTTGGAAAGAGCCCGCTGGCAGCGTGTCGGAAGCTGATCAGAGCGCACTTCAAGAGGGGTATCGGGATGAAGGCTATGGTTGATCGTAGTCGGTAATATTTCAATTGCTGAGCTTCAGGTCTGCAATACCTGGAGGTTTGGCTCTCATGCAACAACATAACGTAAAACAGTTGTACATGCACAAGAGCCTGGTGCCGTTTGTCCGCAGACAAATTGTTTGATTGCCATCTAAAATCACTATGAAGATTATACGTCACAGCTTGGATGCACTTGCTGTCAGTCCTGCAAAGAACAACGTCAACAGTTACCCTAGACTTTCTGCTGCTTGTTCTTCTGCTGCTGCTTGGCATGAGGCCTGCATCCCGTTGAATGCTTGATAAGGTAGAACCCAGAAATGATAAGGCAGCTGCTTACAGCCGCTGGGCTGGCACAAGCAGTGAATTGGTGGGTTGGACACTGCCTTCTGCAATCAGGCACAGCGGTCTGCTGACACCCTGCTGCACCCATGCACCGTCGCCGACAGCACCCAACGTGCTTTGTTTCATGTTACTGAATCTAACTTTCTGTTCACGTGTGCAGCTTGCAACCTCACGGCAGCAGCCTGCAGCAGGCCAACCCACAAACAGCGCTCAGCAGCACCTGCAGGGACAAACCAGGGGTGCTGCACACCTCAGTCTAAAGGAGAGGCAGCCCAGCACAGCTGGCACAGCGTCGGATTGCTTCTCCCTGCGCTCTCGAAGCAAGCATGGCTCTGTACAGGGTGAATGGAAGCTGACACTTCACATCGGCAAACAGCAGCAGCACAAGGACGGCGTACGGGCAAACAGCAGCCCGAAGGCCCCCCGTAGCCCCGATGTCAGCCCTAGCAGAAGCAGGTGCCAGCATTCCTCGAGCTCTCCCCGCCCAGCATCACCAGGCTTCCCTGCAGCTGCATCCCCTGCAGCACCTGGTTGCAGCAGTAGGCCAGGCACCCCAACACATGCATCAGCATTCACTGCCGAGGAGCTTCTGAGGGCAGCAAGGTGCCAGGACCCAGCATCCCCGACATACAACCCCTCAGCTAGCCCCAGGGCCCGCAGGGTTGACCCAGATGCAGCTGCCAAGGTCCTGCAGGCTGCCTGGCAGGCAACAAGACCAGATGCAGGCAACGCAGGTGCATGCATGGGCCTGGCTGCCCTCAAATTGCAGCACGTACAGCCCGAACAGCAGCTGCAGCGGCAGTCCCGTGGGCCAGCGGCAGTACAGCAGCTCCAGCAGCAGCCGCGCAGGTCAAAGGCAGTGCCCAAGCCGTTGACAAAGGACAGGTCAGCAGCAGCCGCTGCTTCCCAGCACCAGCAGGAGCCTGACAGGGACCTACAGCAGGACAGCACAGTACAGCACGGCATCTTGCAACAGGCGCACCAGCAGCAGCAGCAACAGCAGCGGCTGCAGCAAGACAGCACAGGGCCTCAGGCTGAGGCCTCGTTTGGGTACCTTGCAGATGGACCCAGCAGCCGGGACAGCTCTGTTTCACCTCCTGGCGCTGCTGCAGGTGCACACTCGAACAGGCCTAGCAGTGCTGGCTGCAGCCAGGCACCTGTGCTGCACATCAAGTGCAGTAGGGTGGAGATCTCAACTGGCAGCAGCGGCGGACAGGCTGACCAGCTTGCACCCTTGCAGCAGCAGCAGGATCAGCGCACCCAGCTGCTGCAGCAGCAACAGCCAAGTCATCAGCAGCAGCTTGATGAATTGGGGCTTCAGGATGAGCAGCAGCACCAGCACCCGTTGGTGCAACAACAGATGCAAGACGCAACGTCAACACATCAAGATCTGCTCTCCTCGAGTGGGCAAGACCCACTGCAGCAGCAGCAGCAGCAGCAGCACGTGCCTGATATGGGCACACAGCAGCAGCGACAGCAGCAACAGGAGGTGGCTGATGCACAGATGAGACAGCAGGAGTCTATTGCGGCATCACAGGCACAGCAGGGGCAGCAGCCATGCCCCCAGGCCCACAGGGCAGGACCCCCCAGAGACGTCAGCCCTGAGAAGCAGCAGCAGCTGCTGGCCAGGTTGTGCGCCAAGCATGGACTGCCGCTGCCTCACCCCCGCCACCTATCCCAGAAGCAGCAGCAGAGCGGCATCTGGGGGCCCTCCAGGCAGCTACAGCAGCAGCACGTGGCCAAGGTAACCCAGCGGGGTGGTGAGGTGGCCAGGAGGAGGGAGGTGCTGCTTGAGCAGCTGAAGCACAGCAGCATGAGCAGGCGCAAGCAGCCAGCGCTGGATGGTGACGGCCTACAGGCACAAACAGCAGCACAGACAGCAGGGCGCCCACATGCAGAGGCTGGTGTTGATGCTGGCTCTGGTGCTGATGCTGGCTCTGGTGCTGGTGCTCTTGAGCTGGCTCCTCAGGACTCAAAGCCTCTGCAGCAGCAGCAGCAGCGGGAGGTTGTCGACACAGGTGATGGATACGAGGCTGAGGCTGAGGCAGGGGCCGCAGCACAAAAGCAGCAGCAGCAGTTGGTGGTGTATTCGCTGCCTCAGGCCCCACCCAGTCCATCAGCATCAGGCCTGCACTTGGTGGATGGGCTGCAGTATGTGCACGCACTGCTGGGATCCATCAAGATGCCTTCAGCAGCAGCAGCTGGAGATGGCGCAGCAAGCCATGCTGTTGGTACGAACAGCATCATGGGCCAGCAGCAGCAGCAGCAGCTTCACGGCAGTACGCAGCTGTTGCTGGGTCAGCAGGACCCGCAGGCGCTCTTGCTAGCGACTGCTGGGACACACAGGGATGCAGGGACCAGGCAACAACATCAGGAGCTCAGCATCCTGCCACAGCCACAGCAGCAGCAGCAGCCGTCGATGGATGGCAACATGCGCGCATTGTGCTCAACCGCATTAGCAAAGCTGCGAGCCGCAACAAGCGCTCCTGCTAATGAGTACAGCTCTGCGCTCAGGTTGCATGCTTGCAACAGCACCCAGCAGAGACAGCAGCACCCCACAATCCCTCTGCAGGCTGCCCTGGCCTTGTTGTGCATGCTGGACAACAGCAGGAGCAACCAGCGCCACATGCAGCAGCAACAGCAGCAACAGCAGCAGCCGGAGGTGCAGGGTTGCTTCACCGCCCTGCACGAGGCAGTACAGCAGTACATGCGGCCTCCATGTGGTGACCCCTGGCACCAGGATGTGCAGCCAGCCTGGCACAAACAGCAGCAGCAGGAGCTGGTGCAGGGTCTGTGCTTTGGGCCGCTGCAGCTTGGCCTGAGGGCTGTCGCAAGTGTAACAGCGTCACAGTTGTCATGGCAGCGCGAGGAGCTGCAGGCCATCAGGCAGTGCTTGCAGCAGGTGGGTGGGCTGTGCGGCACACTGCGCCAGCCATGTGTGCTGCTTTGTTGAATGCGTACCCTTGGGTGTCCATTGTGATACCAGCTACTGATCGCACATGGTGGAGCCTGTGCCTGTGATGGCATAGTGCTGCTGCCATGCCTGTGCTTGCTAACCTTGGTAGCCATTCTCTACCTGCATGCCCGCCCGCGTCTCTGCCTGCCTCCCTCCCTGCAACCCTTGCCCTCCCTCCCTCCCTTCCATACTCCCTGCTCGTTCGTTCAATGGCTCAATCACTCTGTTGCTGTATTTGTTGTGCCTTTTGCGTCGCCTGTGTAGGTGCAGCGGCAGCTGTGGCACCACCAAGCCCTGGCAGAGGTCCTTTCCAGCCATGGGTGCTTGCCAGGGTCGCCCACCAAGGCAGCAGCAGGTGCTGCACCCGCCTTCAGGCCTGGTGGCAGCCCAAACAGGCAGGGAGGTCCCAGCAGAAAGCCAACAACAACAACAAC